>JAOTQK010000020.1:3947865-3959819 GCA_025642025.1 Rhododendron ferrugineum
TGGACGATCTCGGACTTAACTGCTATTCTTCGGGATAATTGTTAATTCCCTGTTTTATAAATTATATTTTTGGTACGTAAACGACTGACCACACGCCAATTGCGAATTGTGGGGGCTTATGCCATCTAGACACCTAGGTGGTCCTGTGGTGCCGGCCTGTCCTCACGGACAGTAGCTATGGCTCGAACCGAACATTCCACGGCGGGTAGGGAGCCCTTATGGTCACGCCCAAGGGAGGTTGCTACGTTAGTCGCCCCCTCCCACCCTTTTTGCCGATCGAAAGAAAAAAAGATTAATCCATCTTACTCCGTACTTCATAGTTCAGAAATAGATAAGCTGAAATTTGCATATTTTCTAAAGCAGACAAGCTCAAATTTGAGTCAAGGAATCATACACACAGAAGCAGTGACAATATATTTCAGTCACCATAAGACTCATACCGATTTATACCAGAAGATGTGAAGGAACCACTAGCTTAAACTCACCTGATCAACTAGTCAATGAACTATGGACCTCTCTCTTTTTCTCTAGATGATTTTTTATTTTAATCATACGAAAGCTGTCAAGATTCTAAATGTCTCAACTCAGTGATTTAATAAACAATTATGAGACGGGTGGAAGTTTACAAGTAATCAATTAGGAAGCTATTTTCTCCCTCAAGACTAGATCTGTCCTTATTACACCAAGGATGCCTAGGCCTCGATGGCATGAGTAAAACATAAAAGATGCTCAGATCATGAGCACGGATGTTTATTATAGAACGAATATCAGGAGTAAATGGTGCTGACATTTTCATGCCAGAGGAGACAACCATGCATCAACTCCACTCATGCATCGCATTTTCTATGAACCTCATTGTACTGTATTGCATAATCATTTTCGGGTCAATTTGGTGGGAGACATTGAGAAAACATCTCCGTGAAAGCATGTAGATCCAAATCAAAACCATGTTGTAGCCAGTTGGTTGTCGGAGAGGATGAGATTCCTTGTCTCCTTTCAGCCTGGTATATATGTGGAGCCTGATGAAGAGGAAAGAAAAAAAAAAAAACCCACCACAAGTAACTTGACATTGCTAATTTCACATCCAGTTCTAAGTTACCTTATCCCCAAGAAGATAAATGACTTCATCTCCTTTGAGATCAAAATCCAACTACCACACTCGTTCTATCAGCTTGCCTTCCAGACTTCACCTGGTCATTACACCAGTCGATGAGCATTTGAGGCTAAGTGGCCTTGAAAAAATGTATGATCGTTTGGGCGATTTGCTTCAATTGCCACAGACTCAGCAAGCCTTTGCTCAACAACGCCATGAGAAATGGGTTGAAGTGGTTCTGGAAAAGTATCTAAGGCTATTGGATGTCTGTGCTACAGTTAAAGATGTATCCGCACAAACAAAACAAGATTTGCAAGGCCTTCTTTCAATTCTACGCAGAAGAAGGGAGATAGATGACTTTTCAGAGTACTTGAATTCGAGAAAGCAGGCAAAGAAGGTGATCCAAAAGTCCCTAAAGGATTTGAAGAGTATCAAAACCAAGCATGCTGTCGTAGCTCTTGGAAAAAGCCGGGAACTGTTGGATTTACTAAATGTGGTATAAGCAACCACTATTTGGGTGGTCGAGTCATTGTTGTCCTTTATTTCAGGGAGAAAGGCAGAGTCAAGATTGAGTTCATTTTCTTCGGCTTCCAAACTCTTGCACCGAAAGAGCATTGCATCCAAAGATGAAGGAACAAAGAGTAACATGTTTGAGAAATTTGATGCTGCATTGCACTTGTTCAACAATGATAAGATGAGCAAATCTGACAATGCAGTACATGTCGAGAATGTGCAAACCCAGTTGGGGAAGATGGAGTCAAGCATTCAAGATATCGAAGAAGGACTCGAGTGTTTGTTCAGGCGGTTAATCAAAACGAGAGTTATCCTCCTCAACATTCTCAACCACTAGCGAGCAAAAAAAACTGTAGTTTAATACTTCTAGCAGCCAAAATGTTGCTAAAGATTTTTATTAGCTGTTCATACTTGTACATGAGCCGTGAGGCATAACACTGTTTATAATCAGTCCTTTAATTATAGGTCAATACACTTGTGATAAATCTGTCAACAACTTCAACTTACCTCCTTTCACATCTTTTGGCCTGTGACAAAATTTTCAAAAATCCCCAATCATTCAAGTTTGTAACCGGCCAAGTCAAAAGTTGCCTATGGTGAAAGAAAAATATACCAAAAAAAAAAAAGCAGGAAAATATACTAATAACAAAAAGAAGGTCCATTTTCAACTCCCTTATTGTGTATAGTTGCACAAAGTTGGAAAACGTGTACGTCTAGTATTTAATCAAGGAACTTCTAGTAGTTCTTGCATGTTAATCATATAAAACATGGAAAGATTCCAATTGTCTCATGAAAAATTATTTAGAATTGACCAGAAGTTAACTACTTCGCATAAAAATTGAATCTCATTTTCTTTCTTTCAATAAATTCTATAGACAGGGTTACTATTTCTGGTGCTAGGTTATGTGATAAAACTAGTTGGTGGTCATTTGTAAAAAGGCCACAGCCTTTGTAGAATTGCCCGCCACTGAAGTTTTTAATCTCTGTTGATGCATTGTCCTGCTAGATTGATGCGTCTTACTGCATAAATCAAGAAAAGTTAAGCTGAAATTTGCAAATTATCTAAAGCAGACAAGCTGAGATTGTTTCAAGGACTTGTACACACGGAAGCATTGACAATCTATTTCAGTCACCACAAGACTCATCCCGGTTTATACCAGAAGACGCGAAGGAACAGCTAGCTTAAACTAACCTGATCGTTTAGTAAATGAACTAATGGACCTCATTTTTTCCCTCTAGATGGTTTTTTATTTAATCACACGAAAGCTGTCAAGATTCCAAATGTCTCAAGCCAATGATTTAACAAACAATAATGAGACGCGTGGAAGTTTAGAATCTGATCTGGTTTATAAATGAGGGAAAAAGTGCTGGCTTCCTTTCTGTTTGGGAGCACTCAGATCTGGTTAGCAATATAGTAATATAGTATCCATCCTCTTGGTGGAAATCTCAGCTTCTAGATCTGTCCTTATCGCACCAAGAATGCCTTGACCTTGACAACATGAATAGAACATAAAAGAAGCTCAGATCATGTGCACGGATGCATATTATAGAAAGGAAATCAGGAGTAGATGGTGCTGACATTTTCACGCCAGAGGAGACAACCGTGCATCAACTCCACTCTTGCATCATATTTTCTATCAACCATGTTGTACTATATTGCATAATCATTGCAGGGTCAATTTGGTGGGAGACATCGAGAAAACATCTCCGTGAAAGCGTGTAGATCTAAATCAAAACCACGTTCTAGCCAGCGGATTGTTGTAGAGGATGAGATTCCTTGTCTCTTGTAGCCAGGTATATATATAAAGCCCATGAAGAGGGAAGGAAACACAATCCACCACAAATTGTTTAACATTGCAAATTTCCCATCCTCCTCTAAGTTTTCCTTACTCCCCATTCCAAAGCAAAATGATTTCCTCTCCTTTGAGATCAAAATCCATGTACCACGCTCGCTCTGTCAGCTTGCCTTCTAGACTTCACCCGGTCATTCCTCATGTCGATGAGCATTTGAGGCTAAGTGGCCTTGAAAACATGTATGATCATCTGGACAATTTGCTTCTATTGCCACACGCTCAACAAACCTTTGCTCAACAAAGCAAAGAGAAATGGGTGGAAGTGGTGCTGGAAAAGTATCTAAGGCTCTTGGATGTGTGTGCTTCTGCTAAAGACGTATCCTCACAAACAAAGCAAGATTTACAAGGTCTTCTTTCAATCCTACGCAGGAGAAGGGACATGAATGACTTTTCAGGGTACTTAAATTCGAGAAAGAAGGCAAAGAAGGTGATCCGAAAGTCTCTAAAGGATTTGAAGTGTATCAAAAGCAATCACACCAGCGTAGCTCTTGGAAAAAGCCGGGAAATTCTGGATTCGTTAAATGAGGTCGAAACAGCCACTGTTGCGGTGTTTGAGTCGTTGTTGTCCTATATTTCTGGGACAGAGGCAGAATCAAGTTTGAGTGGATTTTCTTTGGTGTCCAGATTCATGCACCGAAAGAGCGT
Organism: Rhododendron ferrugineum; assembly: GCA_025642025.1. Classification (NCBI taxonomy): domain Eukaryota; kingdom Viridiplantae; phylum Streptophyta; class Magnoliopsida; order Ericales; family Ericaceae; genus Rhododendron; species Rhododendron ferrugineum. The sequence goes on from JAOTQK010000020.1 coordinate 3,951,970, forward strand.
TGCATCCAAAGATGAAGAAACAAGCACAAATGTGTTTAAGAAATTTGATGCCACATTGCACTCGCTCAACCATCATAAGACAAGCAAATCTGATAATGCAGTACACGTCGAGAATTTGCAAAACCAGTTGGCGAAGATGGAGCCAAGCATGCAAGATATTGAAGAAGGACTGGAGTGTTTGTTCAGACGGTTAATCAAAACGAGAGTTATCCTCCTCAACATTCTCAACCACTAGCTAGCAAAAAAAAAGTCTGGCTTAGAGCTTTTGGCATCAAAAAAGTTGTAAAGATTTTTGTTAGATTTTCATACTTGTACATAGGCCATGAGGAATACACTGTTTATAATCTGTCCATCAATCGTAAATCGATACACTTGATACAATTCTGGGAACAACTTTACTTCTCTCCTTTCACATCTTTTGGTCTATTACACAGAGATCTAAACAAGGAATTTCAACCATGCCCAGATCGTAGTACAAGTTTGTTACCAAGTTTAAGTTGCATATGGTACACAAGGACAATACACAAGATAGGGAAAATTAAAAGATTCAAATATCGTTACAGTTTCACAAAATTTGAACAAGTTCGTACTATTAGAATAGTTAGATTAGCATGAGGAGTTGAACTTATGACCTCCTTGCTCCTAGCACCTTAGTGCACCCCCTAATGTCGTTGGGCCAAAGGCCTGTTGGCTTATCTCAAGGACTTGTTCACGCGGAGGTATTGACAACCTAGCTACTTCAGTCGCCAGACTCACCACAAGACTCATGCCATGGCTTAAACCAGAAGATGTGAAGGCACCAATAGTATAACCTCACAATGATCATTTAGCAAATCAAATATGAACCTCATTGTTTCGATTTGTTGAAAACTTGAAATATTGTGACCTATTCAATTAATTTAAACGACTTCTGAGGTTTTCATTCCTTCTCCTCTTCTTGTTTTTTTTGGATCAGTAGTAGGTGGGCTGGGGTGACCAGCCCCCCTTAGGCGTGACCTAGGAGAACCCACCCGCTCTGGAAAGTCCGAATTTGAGCTATACCCGACTCAGACAGGGAGAAAATATTTGTTCATCACCAGGTCGCAGGACCCGTCACCAAAACACCACCGAAATGCAACTAAACCCCTCACGACGCAACCATCTGGTACTAAGTCAATTCAAACTCACGATCAGTGAGAGGTGAAAAGTTTTAACCCGACTGCCTCCTCAGCCACTTGAACTATCACCCCGGTGGTAGGTTTTCATTCTTTCTCACTTTTTTTGAAAAGATGATCCCAGAATCCAATCAAGAGATGATAACATCATTGTAGCTATTTTCCTATAGCTTCAATTACCATACTGGAGTGTTAGGCCCCGTTCAGCTACGGTTCTTATTTTTAAAATACATATTTCTCGTTTTACGAGATAAATTATTCTCTCACAATACGTTATCTTCAATTAAAAAATAAGTACTTATTTGAAAAATAAATATATTTATTTCCCTTAGCTCTTAGCGGAACGGGGCCTAATCAATGATCTTTTTCTAGTATATTCTCGAGAATATGCCGAATTCTAGAGTATATGCCAAATTGATCTTATCACAACCAGATATGTGTGACTAGACATGTACCTAGTATGGATTATGTGGAAACCTAGGTCCCCGAAACAGTTCCACTTTTGATTACTTTTTTTGGTTACTTTTTAACCTTTTTTGGGTTTGTAATTATTTAAACCATTATCTAAAGACAACACCATTATTTAGGTTTATGTCCGGATGTTGAGGTCGGTTTCTGTCCGAATGTTGGGTCCGGTTTTTGTCCCGATGGGTCTTCCCGGGTAGTTTTGTTCCGATCTGGTTTTCCCAGATCGGGTGACTGATTTCCACAGTTATAATGTTATCTTTGATTCGGAGATCCGCCATCCTGAGACAGTGGTGTCTGGATACTAGCTCTATGTTTGCCGGCCATGTTGACGGTGTGAAGATGTGAGCGTTTGGCTCTTGCATAGGCGCTAGACACTAGATTTGTCTCTTAGTCTTTTCTTATATTGTGTCTCTGTTTCTCTGTATTTGGGTGGAAATCTGTACTTGCCGTATGTCATGTTCTGTATTCGGAGTTATCTGTAGATGCTGTATGGCTTGATTAATAAATTTACTTCTTCCGTTGAAAAAAAAAAACAAGGAACTTAGTTTAGGAAATCAAAATCAAACCGAATAGAGGAAGATAATTTTTCTAACCTGAATAACAAATATTCCTAGTCAAAATCATATTCTAGAGCAATTAAAAATAAAAACATATAAACTTCTCAATCTTGTACTCTGATCACCAAAGCGACTATAGATACTTGAACCCAGATACTGAACGATGACATCTCAACCGTACTTGGGCTGGAAGGCAGTGTTATGCAGCCCCATGCTGTGCACGACAAATCGCAACCGCTTTGGTCTCGCTCCGATGATCGGACGTTCACTTCGTAGAGCTTGTCGAGTAAAACAAGTGTACCAAAAATCAGCTCAGTCAGTTCAAACAGATCAAAAGTGATTTCTGTGGAGATATACCATTAGAAGTTCGGAAAGTCTGTTGACACAGACTTTGTAGACACAGATCGTACATAGATCTGTTATGGGGCCCACTATGGGTCCCACACAAACAATCCAAACCGTTCATTAAATGTAGAATATTTTTTCAAGGGTCCTCGCGAAAAATCAACTCAATCCGATACCTTTAGATACTCGATTCAATCATCTAACTTTTCATTATCGCGACATCCGAATGAAAAGTTAGATGATTGAATCGAGCATCTAAAGATATTATATAGAGCTGATTTTTTGCGAGAACCCTTGAAAAAATGTTTTACATTTAATGAATGATTCGGATCATTTATGCGGGACCCGTAGTGGGCCCCACATCAAATCTGTGCACGATGTCTGTGTATTATTGATGTGTGGGTAGCAGTGCTGTTAGAAGTCATGGACTCATAGCTCCCATATATCAAGGACAACAGGCTTATAAATCAGTGCAAAAATAATTTTTGGATTCCTCTTTTATTCTTCTGCACTCCTTTTTTTATACTTATTCAGGTGAAATTACTTAATTGCCAAGAATATGTGAAAGGTAAATTCATTAGTAAGAATAATTTAGTAATTTCACGTGAATTAAGGCAAGTAAAGGAGGGTTAAAAGATAAAAAGGGAGTGGAAACATCATTTTCCTAACTAATAAGTTCCGCTAAAATTTTTGTACTTATCCTTATCAAAAAAAATCGCGTTTGTTAGTTTTGCGCCTAACTTTCGTGGATTATTGATTCGTCTCGCCAAGACGTATCAGAAAAGTAAAAAATTATGAGTTTTACCCAAATATTTTCTGAAATATCGAAGATAAATATCCAAACTTTATCTTGGATATTTTCAAAAAGAAGAAAAAAAGAAACCGAAAAATAGGATATGCTGGAGTCTTGGGAGGTGCCAGTCAACAGAAGATGGCTAGGAAAAAATGAAAAAGAAGATCAGGTAGGTACGTGGGTGCTGCACTATGCTTCTGAATCATTACCTTTTATTAATGGGAGACAAACATAACACCTCGGAAAAGGACACTTTCACGTTCTAATTTATATATGACAGAGAGAAACTTAGGCAGAAAGATAGTGATAGATCATAGAATGACTTTTCTAATTGCTCGAAGTGATTAAAAAGATGCCGAACATTCATTACAAAGAGGCGTAAGATTTCACGACAAAGAAGTGTAAAATTTTATCCCATACCACATGCATCCCTAACCATAAAAAGGCGTAACATTTGTTAAAACAAGCCGCAATATTTTACTCAAGGAGATGTAACATTTACTGAGCATAGGCATAACACTTCTCGAAAATAGGGGCCGGACGTGTATTTAAAGCATTTTCCGAGAACAAATGTATACTTTAATTTTCAAAAGTCGATTCTTTCAGAAAGGATGAACCGTCAGATTAGAGGCGCGCGCCGTTTCTATGCAATTATCACAGTATATCTTATCTTCCTTGTATATCAAAAATTAATGAAATGTGCGTGACTTTTCTCATGCATTCATGAGTACTAACCCAAAGGGTTAGCTCAAGTACGTGCTTGGCATTTGTTTCTTTAGGCTAGGAGATGAGTTACTCTCGTGAATTTCCTACTCTGATATTGGTGCATGCTTTTAACCGGACCGACCGGATAAATAATTAGTTGAGATGTACGTAAGTTAACCAAACACTCTTTATCTATCTATCTATCTATCTAGAGAGAGAGAGAGATGTGGGACAATAGAGCTTATATGCGTAACGACCAAACTACTAATTCAATTGTCACATAGTACAAAGTTGGATTGTTAAAAGAGTTAGGCACGGGATTCTGACTTTTACAGGGATTTGCTGATAATATGCCTACTGATGATCAAGATCAGTCCTCTGCAAATTTTTTGTATGATAATCATTTTCCTTTCTTTTCTAGCTTCAATGTTCAATGCTAGGAAACATCTTCAAAACACAATTTTGAACATAGTAGTTATTGTCCAAGTCGACCATGGACTCTATGCAGGTACCTCGTGTTAGTCTGCCTAGGTAGTACGTACGCGTCGTAGAGCCTGTTAGCCTAAGTGATATTGTACAATAGCTCGTGCCTTAGACTTTGGTGGTTTTGATTCACTCATGAATTTGTGATGTAATCTTTACCGTTGGGCGTTTTTGCAATATAATGAAATGTGCCGTCGTTCAAAAAAAAAAAGAAAAACATAGCAATTATTTTCAAAGCCGCGTATGCATGTGATTTCGCGTACATCCAACAGCTCCGGACCCAATTATGTCCAAGTATGTGTTCTAAAGCTGCGTCTTGAACAACTCACGGAATAATTCATGATCCTGGCGTTGATTCGTTTAACCAAACGAGCATTGATGAATATGCAGCCAACAGCCGCCCCCATTGTCTTCTCTTCTTTTTCTTATTCTATTATTTTTTCTTCACCCCATTGAACAGCAAATCAAGATTATAAAGTTAAAAAAGGAAAGATTAGCCGCCATCATTGATTGAGTCAAAAACAAAAAAACCAAGAAGACAAAACAAAAACAACAAACTCAACCCAAGTGATTGGAGTTATGGTCAAGGCCTGGAACTTAAGATTTTGCTTTCTTTTAAGGTTTTAGATTCGAAGCAGGTGCTATTAACTCTTTTGGAGTCGGTCCATACAGAGTTTTGCTCTGACTTTGATTGGGATCGACGCAGTTGAGCAAAGAGACTAATCCTTCGAGATTAGTCGAGGTGTGCGTCAGCTGACTCAGACACTTATCGAAAAACAAACCCTACCCATCCCTATATAAGCCCCCTCCCCCAACCCCTTACCACAAACAAAAACTTCCCAATCACAAAAATGAGGTTTTCAGCCTTCACAATTCTCTCTCTATTCCCAATTCTCCTGACACTTGCCTCAGCAGAGCAATGCGGGACACAAGCCGGGGGAGCCCTGTGCCCGGGCGGCCTATGCTGCAGCAAATTCGGGTGGTGCGGCAACGGGGGCGACTACTGCAGCACCGGGTGCCAGAGCCAGTGCGGCGGCTCCACCCCCACCCCCGGCCCGAGCAGTGGCGACATTAGCAGTCTCATTTCCAAAGACTTGTTTAACCAATTGCTGTTGCATCGCAACGACGGTGCTTGTCCTGCCAAGAACTTCTACACCTACGATGCCTTTGTGTCGGCCGCAAAGGCGTTTGGCGCCTTTGCTACTACGGGCGATACGGCCGCACAGAAGAGGGAGATTGCGGCTTTCTTGGCCCAAACTTCCCATGAAACTACTGGTTAGTTAGTTAGTCAGTTTATTAGACTGCCATTTTGGCATACTTTTCATCTTTAGCGACATAACACCACGAAAAAATCAAGCACAAAAAACCGTATTCTTTGCCCCGAAAACATTATTTTTGTGTCGACGCGACTCACACTGTGTGGCATAACAGGCATGAGAATTTGTGGGTCATTGTTACAGTCTCAAAAAGTTTTTCGGGAAAACTAACCATAATAAGTACAGGTTATTTGGTATCAAAAGAAGGGAAAAAAAACCAATGAGACGAAGGGAGAAACATCTTGCGAACTAATCTGGACTAAAATTGAAAAAAGTTACACGATCGGTGAATATTCCAAGGATATAAGCAGATAATTATGCAGTTCCTTAATAAATTGTTACTTTTGCTGATAAAAAAAATACACGTAGAGCAACTATATATGTGACATTATATATGCGTATAGGTGGATGGGCTAGTGCACCTGATGGCCCTTACTCATGGGGATACTGCTATCTGAAGGAACAAGGCAACCCCGGTGACTACTGCTCCTCGAGCGCTCAATGGCCCTGTGCTCCCGGCAAGAAGTATTACGGCCGCGGTCCAATCCAAATTTCCTAGTAAGTGATGCTCCACTTTTTTTGATAACACAAGTCTTCAGGTCAAGTTACCCGCACCTCGACTGATCAAGTAATTATGTGATCTTAGTATTGTTCATCTGTTTTTGGTTACAAGATTGGTTTCTTTTGCTGTAATAGAAAATCGAAATCACCAATTCCAAACTTATCTATGTTTTAATTTGGTGTTCCAGCAATTACAACTACGGGCCAGCGGGAAGGGCCATAGGGGTGGACCTCTTGAACAACCCTGATCTTGTAGCAACCGATCCAGTCGTCTCGTTCAAGACTGCCTTGTGGTTCTGGATGACCCCACAATCACCAAAACCGTCGTGCCACGACGTTATTACCGGAAGGTGGAACCCGTCGGCTGCAGACGGGTCAGCAGGTCGAGTCCCAGGGTTCGGTGCCATCACAAACATCATAAACGGTGGGCTCGAATGCGGTCACGGGTCGGATTCGAGGGTCCAGGATCGTATTGGGTTCTTTAAGAGGTACTGTCAAATACTTGGGATTAGCCCTGGTGACAATCTCGACTGCGGCAACCAAAGGTCTTTCGGGAACGGACTTTTGGTCGATACAATGTAGGGTACCCTACAATGTAATACTCCAGTAGCTAGCTTAAGTGCCCTGTTATGTGCCAAAAATGCACAACCTACTGTTGTACTAGAAATAAGTGCACACTAATAATGACTAAACTTTTTGTTCTTCTTTTTGGGTGCTTGTACAGTTGTACTGGTGAAGTTCTGCAAGGAAAATAAATAATGAGAATGAAAGTTTGCTGTGATGGTGGTTTTGGTTTCAATATTTTGAGTAGTGCTCTGGATTGTATTATTTCGCAACTTTGCGATGATTTAAATGGGGTTGCATACCTTGTATTGTATGACTCTAAGTTCATTTAAAGTACTTCGTTTACCAAAATAATATCTTTGGCACTTCTACCATGCATTGGTTTTCTTTCACGTCATGCATGACGATTGCCGATTGCCATGCCATGAGCCAGCTCGTGTTGAAATAACTGTTGTAAATAAGGAACGGATTACCTCAATAATCTGTAATAAAAAACAGACTACCAATCGAAGAACTACTGTTGGGTTGAGTCGCGGACTAGGTCGCTCTCTTTAAAACGTTTCGCGGCTCTGCCCAGACTGTACAAGCAGTTCGTTGAGTACCACGCCGTCCCCAGGATAAAACAACCCAGAATACACCACCTCTACTCGGCCTTCTCTGCTCAGAAGAAAACAGAAAACAAAACACACAATCGACCTATTGCTCGAACCCAGAAAACATTTTTAGGGGAGGAAAAGGGAGTTGGTTTTTTCTGTGTTGAAACCAATTCTGAAAGGCTGAATTTATAGGTGCGGGCTAGGCTTGATTTTGGAAACAAAAATCAAATCACGTTTTTTACACGGTTTTCTTAATCAACAAAAATCAAATCAAATCACATTCCTTTGATTTAGCACACGTTTTTTAC
>JAOTQK010000020.1:4013436-4031858 GCA_025642025.1 Rhododendron ferrugineum
AAGCCAATGTGGTGAGAGAATGAGAGGTAAAAAGAGAGGTGTTGATCAAACATATATATCTAGAAAACCCCAGTGAGTTGGTCTGGTTTGGACTATGGATTTAAGAGTTTGCTCCATCTTACAGTTTCAGATTTGAAATCTCTCAGATGCTATCAACTTCTTTAGATTGGTCCATACGGAGCATTTGTTTTTGTTTTTGTTTTAAATGGAGTCTCCGCTAGTGAACTGTGAATTTATAATTCCCGAAATTAATTGAAGTGTGCGAAAGCTAACCGGACACTTACTAAAAAACATATACTCCATATAGATGGGGTGAATTAAGTGTGGAGTCCAGTTAGCATTTCAAAGCAGATTTGAGTGGGATTCTTTCTTCCATTTGGTTGTGTGATTATTTTAATGGGCATTGCTGGGAAATGTCCTTTTAGATGGCAAGGAAAGAGACAGGCATTTGCGTATACGCGGCAGGGAGAAACTTTTGTGTATCCTAGGATACCAAGCCTCTTGGTATTCCCTCTAGTTTGTTTCTCATTTTTCGGTTATTTTTTATCACATTTTGATGATCGATTCTGTTCATTTTGTAGAGTTCGATGAGAACATAATTCACAACAAAAATCGCGTTCAACGGACTTTATTTGATACATGATCGGCACACGTAAAAATTGCAAAAAAATCAAAACTATGTCCAAAAGCATACTGAATCGGAACCCAGTTTTGTTTTTTTTGCGATTTTCACGTGTGCTGATCATGTATCGAATAAAGTCCATTGAACGCAATTTTTGTTATAAATAACGTTCTCATCGAACTCTACAAAATGAACGGAACCGATCATTAAAATGTAATCGGAAAATGGCCAAAAAATAAGAAACGGACCTCAAGAATACCAAGGGGCTTGGTATCCCCGGATACACAAAAATTTCTCCGCGGGGACAAGGGATAGACATGAGATAAAAAAGGGTATGATGGGTTTCAGTGTCTCCTCACCGACTCTCTGCCTATGCACTAACAGCTAGCTATGTGAGAACACACAGACTTCTGTTGTCAATTGCATTTGTGTTTTACCCTTTCCCCTCTCGATAAGTCTAGGTACACTACATTCAACCACTACACCATTCACTATATATTTTGTAGGATCCACTCTGGGTTCCAAAAAAATACAAAAAAATGTTCAAAAATTCTAAAATAATATATTATGGGGCCCTGTAAAAAATCAACTCCAACAAATATCAATAAGTATTATTTCTTGATTCGTAGGGGGCTAGGGCTCCTTGTACTCTCAAACGTCAGTGGTTCCTATAATTTCTTTTGACTCCCTGTATTTTCAAAAAAAAAGGATAGTGGTTGGTTGCTAAATTTGGGGACTGATTTCGATGTGTCGACAATGCAATTTTGAAGTGGCCCCACCTTTTGAGTCAATTTCAAACATTCCAATAGGTGATAAATCAATGAACAATAATATCAAGATTCTTTCATGTGATGGTCTCTCATGTGACGCTAAACGAGACTCATTACGGTTCTAATTCATGATCCGACCCGTTCATTTAGTAGGTCCTTGATGTGTTTGACAAAAAGGATGCAATCGCCGACTAGGATTGGCATTCAATGTGGGTTGTTGAATGGAGATGGTTAAGGATTGGCATCAGTTTTGTTTCAATTATGCAGGTTACTAGTATGATTCTCTAGAAGTTAAGAATAATATCATGTAAAGAAAGCAATTGATGCTAAGTTTCGTTTGGTGAGCATCATGATTTGCTTAGCTTGTTAATTCATGAAAGGATAGGAACAAAATAAGTACTAGATAACAAAAGTGCTCTAATCAAGCAAGAATGATGCCAAAATATGCAAGCTAAGATGGGCTGTGTTCCATAAAAAATGTGATTCTTTTCTTCTATCCTCTCCATAATTTGCTCATTGAAAAACAGTACCACCTTCAGACCCTGGGTTCAACCCAATTCAGTTCATCGGGCGAAGTTGTAAACTCATGCTTGATTGAACAAGCTCGACTTTTCGCCATAATCTGACTTACTAACATACTAATCTCCCATCGTGTCGGGACCCCGGGCTCAACCCAATTCATTTCATTGGGCGAAATTGTAAACTCGTGCTTGATTGAACAAGCTCGACTTTTCGCAATAATCTGACTTACTAACATACTAATCTCCCATCGTGTCGGGACCCTGGGCTCAACCCAATTCATTTCATCGGGTGAAATTGTAAACTCGTGCTTGATTGAACAAGCTCGACTTTTCGCAATAATTCGACTTACTAACATACTAATCTCTCATCGTGCCGGCAAAGAAGTACTCTACCACTCCCTACAACTCTGAATGTGACCACAGTAGAAAGTAAACTAAGAGTAGAATAGCTGAGTTCAATGACCATATAAGCCAATCGCATTTTGTTGGTGTCCAAGCCATCTTATATGGTTTCAAACTGACTTCTGCACTATGTCACTTGTTACTTTTAACTCTAGTCAAATGCTAGCACAAGAGCCCCATCCTATCCCTGTAGGAGTACTTCTGATGATGAATATGTACAAATTGGCTTACACAAAGCCAGCTCACAGTTTGACCAAATCATGAATGCTATAAATGCATTTTACAATTTTTACCTTCCAGCCCTTCCCACCCAGAAAAATTTATAAACAAAAAAGAAAGAAAAAATTATATGGTATTGCTATGGTGGGGTATGATGGCAAATGTGCGCTTGCCTGAGAATTTCAAAAATGGAGTCCATTTGAAGCTTCACAGCCTGATGATATCTATGGTAGGCTTCTGAGCAAGTAGAAATGGTTCTCAGCTTGCTTTTTCAGACAAAAGAGAAACAAGCTCCGCTCGAGCTTTCTCAAGCGCGCTTGACAAATTCTCAGGTTTTCTACCACCTGCCTGAGCAAAATTTGGCCTCCCACCACCTCCTCCGCCACACAACTTAGCTATTGGCCCGATAAACTTTCCCGCCTGAATTCCCATACCAACAACTGCCGGAGTGAATGCAGCAATTAAACTTACCTTGCCTTTGCCTGGACATGAACCCAAAATTACAGCTGCAGGGTCTTGCAATTCATCCATCAAGTATTCAGCTGCACTTTTTAGTGAATCAGCATCCATATCATCCATGCACTCGACCAGCACCCTACAATTTTTGTATTGCAAAACTTTGGATCACCGAAGAGAACATAAACGAGAGTTAATAACAGCAACGGTTTCTTGTTCTTGTTCTTGGTTGTCATGCACTCTACAAGAGCAGCAACGATTGATTTACGAAATCCAGTATTAGCACAGTAGATGCATGAATACCTGATTGTTGTAGAAGTTCCCACAGGGAATGCTTTATTTGCAACAATAGAGGCTTTGTAAACTGCAGCTTTGGCATGAGCAGCTGAAATTTCGTTTCTGGCCGTACGCAATTCCTCCAGGAGGGTTTCTACTCTGGTTGGCACTTCTTCAGCTTTAACCTTCACAGAACGAGATTTGATAGCACAACGTTGAGAAGTTAGAAAAAGTGTGCCAGAAAATCACTTTCGCTTATTTCGGTATTTGATTATCATACTTGACTAAAAGCACAAGAAGCCATTTGTATTGTAATAAGGTTCTAAGAAAAGGGCTTCTTCCTTCTTAAGAAAGGATATAGAAGAAGAGGGTTAAGATAATTGATAAAGAGCAAGCCCAACCAATGCAAATGGGAAAAAGGCCAGGGAAACATGGTTCATCAAACCTTAGCTGCTCAGGCTATTGCTATGAGCTAAAATGGTGGAAATAAGAATTACACACCACAGCAGATACCAAATTGGCAGGAAAATGGTAAGAATCAGGCAGAGTTATCGATTCAGCAAAAGAATTCAGAGGAAAGACATACTTTAAGAGTGGAGCATAGTTGTTTCATATAACTATCTCTGGCATTGATGTACTCGATAAAAGCTTCACCAGCCACTGCTTCAATACGTCTGATCCCAGAAGCAATACCCTGTTCTGAGATTATCTTGAAGCCACGTAGTTCAGAAGTATTGCTAACATGAGTGCCACCGCATAGTTCCATAGATACCCCTGGAACCTCTACTACCCGAACCTAGAAACAATCACATTAGTTGAAGGAAAACCCAACAAACTGATCTCCTATTGCACAAACATATTCTTGAGCATCCGAAAATTCTAAATTTTACCACATTTCCATTAGAAGGTAAAATTAATATATCTGCAGTTAGCAATCATGTGTCGTGAAGTGTTCTTGTGAAGTGCAGATAATACTAAAATATTTTTGCAGTCAGAGCTACTTAAAAAAAGATTACATAGAACTTGAACCTCTTCTCCATATTTTTCTCCGAACATTGCAATGGCCCCCGCATTCTTTGCATCAGTTAAAGCCATCACTTTAGTTTGCAGTAGTGTAGCATCCGTAATCCAGCTATTGATCAGTTCTTCAATCTCCATGAGCTCGTTATCCAAAAGCGGCCGGTGGAAGTTGAAATCAAATCTAAGCCGATCAAAAGCTACCAATGAACCAGCTTGTGATGTTTCCTGGCCTATTACCTTTTTAAGTGCAGCTTGTAGCAAATGAGTAGCAGTATGATGAACCTAAGAAAGAGAAAAGAGAGTTTAAACAAAATCCACAGGAGAAGAAATTATTTAAAATGGGCAGAAGCAGAAGCAGAAGCAGAAGCAGAAGAATTTATTCAAGCCATTACCTTAGCGCGCTGCCTCAGCCTTGCATCTACTGCAGCTTCCACTTCTCCCCCAACCTCTATACTTCCCTCCTTCACAGTACCCGCATGAACAAAAATATTACCAAGGAACTTTTTGACATCTTTTATCTCTATAACAGCTTTCTCTTGGGTTCCAGCTTCAGGAATGAAAAGAAAGCCATTGTCTCCAATTTGACCACCTGATTCAGCATAAAATGGTGTTCTGTTGAGAAGAACTTCTACTTCATTTCCTTTAGAAACCTGTAGTACTGATTTCCCATTAACTAAGAGACCCTCAACTACTGCTCTGGTGGAAAGTGTGTCATAACCAAGAAACTCTGTGTTAGGAATACTAGCAGTTAGATCAGCATCATTTCCAACTTCAAGTTTAACAGCACTATGTGCAGCCTGAGACTGACGTCTTTGGTTTTCCATTTCAATATCAAAAGTGTTCATATCTACACTGACGCTGCGTTCACCAGCCACTTCCCTTGTAATCTCCACAGGAAAACCATACGTGTCATACAATAGAAACGCATCCTTGCCCGACAAGCAAGGCGTGGTTCCATTTTCCTTAGCACTTGACAAAGCTTCCGCTAACATTTGGTCAAGCAGTTTTTCCCCTCTCTCCAATGTTTGTACAAAACGCAGTTCTTCCCTTTTTAACTCCTCCAGGATCCGGGTTGCTCTTGCTTTTACATCTGAATCTATGTGGGTGCTCATGTCAATTACTTTTTCAGCGATTGTTGGCAAAAATGCTCCCTCGATGTTTCCCCTACCGTCGCCCGTTATACCAGCTAACCTGCCGGTACGAACAGCCCTTCTGATGAGTCGCCGAACTACATAACCTCTCCCAATATTTGATGGGACAACCCCATCCGATAGGAGAAAAACAATAGCCCGCATATGATCGCCAATTATCTGGAAAAAAAAATGGAAAGCTTTAAGACAGCATTGCAAATAAAATAATTATAAAGTAAGAAGCACATATACAGATATACAGGACACACTATGACATGGATATGGCAACACAACTTTACAAAAAATAGGGACACGGAACACTATATATCGGCAACAAACAAATCATGTTGTCAAGAACATTAATGGTACTAATAACTACATTCCTTTTTCCGCACTACATTGTGTTCATATTTTACCATTATCAGTAGTAAGACACCATTTTGCACATTCCACTCATAGAAGATAGCAATAAATCCACATTGCTTTTATTATATCGTTGAACTCTTTTTTCAAACTTGTTATATGATTCATCCATGTGTAGGTGACGGATATGTGTATCCAACAAGTGTTAGAATAGTCTCCAAAGAGTATCCAGTTTTAATAACGCAGAACCAATGAGATATCTTTGGATTAGCATCCAAAACTAGCAGAGTGACCAACGAGTATCTGACAAAGAATGATGTTGAAGGTTTATCAAATTCTCTGAATCACGTACTTTGAGGTTCGTTTTTACAGAATCATCTGCACGAGCATATGAGACATTTGCCAGTTCTGATGCTTTCTCTATAATGGGAAAAATCAAGTCAGTCTCGTAATTGTTGGGAACCTGCAAAAGAAAGTGCATCATAATGAAAAGAAATTCTGAATCAGAATAGACATGGAAGGCTACAAAACAGAAAAGGCAAAAGTTGAACTACAAATAATCAGAAGTTCCTGCAAGCAATGGTTTTCATAACAAAAATAATAATACTTATTTCTGAGGAAGTTTTCTGTAGGTTATACAAATTCAATTAGCAAGATAAGTCTCAGAAGTTGGTTTGCATTGCTATGAGAACTACTTATCAGTTCATAAGACAGATGTAGCAAAGCAAGAAGTACCTTCTGAAGGATGCGAGCCATACGCTCCAAACCTAGGCCAGTGTCTATATTCATTTGTTTCAATGGTTCAAGTGAACCATCATCCGTTCTGTTGTATTGCATAAAAACCAGATTGTAGAACTCTATAAACCTACTATCATCTCCGAGGTCCTGCAAGTAAATTCATCAACACAATAATACAACTATTCATCCAACAAATAAACCAAATACTAAAACAGTGCCCTTTGCCGCAAACAATATCCCAAGTAAAAATAGCTAAAGGAAAAGATGTCTTAATGAACTACATACGGTTTCAGAGAATCCTCTTTCAGGATGAAAGTCGTAATAAATCTCGGAGCATGGACCACAGGGACCAGTAACTCCACTAGTCCAGAAGTTGTCTTCTTCACCCATCCGTTTTATACGCTCCACAGGAACACCTACCTGAACAAAGAACCAGGTTGATAAAACTTATTTGAAAGATATATGTAGAACCCACCCATTAGTGGAAGAACTCAGGTGAAACTAACACTGTTCTCCAGAAATAGAAAAAGACAGTTATTATAGGCACACTTAACATACTTAAAACTGTTTCAGCTGTGATAGTACAAAGGAGATAGCTCTGGTTAGAAGGCGGACATCTATGACTCGAATGACAATGAAGAGTGCTCATAACTGCCTAGTCCTGGTCTACTTGCCTCGTCATGCCATATGGAAAATGCTTCATCGTCATCTTCATAAACACTAATCCATAATCTTTCAGCTGGTAATCCAAATCTGTAAGGATACACAAAGCACAAATAAATTCTCTTCTGCTTGCTGAGAGAATCACAACAATTTGACGACTATGTGGACAGGGAGAAAGATTCAAAAGATGGAAAAAAAGAAAAAAAAACATGTGCATAAACCCAAGCTTATACTATTACTACCCATTTTCCTTCGATTAGAAAAATGAGGGCTAAAAGAAGTGATGACTAAGATATACGGACAAACAACAAAGGGATGACAGTTAAGGTTTTTGTTGAGTTCAAATGAGCTCTATCAAATCACAGAACATCGACTAAAAATATAGTTTGGCAACATACCGAACCTCACTATATGAAGTCATAAACCAAGAACATTAATTAGACAGAATGAAGTTTTAGTGCTCTACTAGTTCCAGCATAATTTTGGTTGAAAGATAGTGATCAAACTTCAATCAAACTATCAGTCTGGACTTTAATGTCAAAATGGAATTTATACATACTCGGAGATTGTAAGCTCCCATGCCCATTTAATTGCTTCCTTCTTGAAGTAATCTCCAAAACTAAAGTTTCCAAGCATCTCGAAGAATGTATGATGTCTAGATGTTCGACCTACATTCTCAATATCATTGGTTCGTATGCACCTTTGGGAAGTTGTGGCACGAGGTACTTGTCTAGGAACCTGAACAAGATGTGCTAATGATGTTAAAGTGGCTTAAATTTGTATTTAAAAGGAAAAACATCGCATGTTGATTAACACAAAAAAGAACATGGCAGAATATTTAGAAGCAACAGACAAGCCAGTCCATGCACAGAACTCATACATGGGTCAAGACCTCTCGTGCCCGCCCAAACCACCTAAGCAAGGAGACAGATAGCAAGAAAGAGGCACAAAAAGGAAGAAAGAAAACAAACACACATGACCATGGAAGAAGATAGATGGTGAAAAATAAAGAACTGAAAACCCGGCCGACTCCTACTTTAAAGATCAAACCTCTGTTATCACTAGACAGTGCATGAATCTGTTACCCAGCCAATATGGTACATGAATTGGTTCCCTCTGACAAGAAAAGCTTTGATTAAGTAAATGTCTCTCTGTTCACTTAAATTATTATAGACACAGTGACAAGGTCAGATATCATGTCATGGGAGATTGGACTTCAGGTCTTAATAATTGATCACCTTGATCGATGTATTCCAAAAGGAGAGTAGGGAATCCAATATGGATCTCATTACTTCGGATGTGGTAAAATCAGATTCTTAATCACTACATACGGAAGGAATGAAAACTTAAATATAGAGATATTTCAATATTTCTAGAGAATGATGTGTCTAATGATTAGTGATGCTCTATAAGCACGGATATCCAGTCATAAAACTATATATTATAACAGATTGATCATGTTTGGCAATAATCTCAATATCCTATCCTTAAAACTGAATATGAGGTTTTCAAAATAAAAACAGAGGCAGGCTTTGTAGGTAAAATTTCAAACCAAATGTAGATACCTTTCCAAGAAATATTGGCTTGAACTGAAGCATTCCAGCAATTGTAAGCAGAACAGTTGGGTCCTCCGGCACAAGAGAAGCACTTGGAAGGATTTTGTGACCATGCGAAGCATAAAAATCGAGAAACCGGCAGCGTATAGAATCCCCACTTGTGTACAGATCCTTGGGGTTATCCTCTATCAATTTCTCAGTAATGGGTTGCGTTGATGCTGCAAGAAGAGAGCCTCGGATTTATGATTTTGAATACAGATTGCTGTAGAAATCTTAAGCTTCTGCGCCAAATGATAAGTGCAAACGAGATACCTGATGTACTTCTTGTGCTGACCTGAGCTGACCATACTCCTTTCGTATTGCAATGTTTAGAAAGAAAGTTAGTTGGGAATACGATGATGAAACCTGAACGATTCCTGCAACCTGTATTCAGGTTCTAATGTGTCAGTGTGGGGAAATAGGCAGAATGCACTGAATAAGCAAAACAAGAAAGCATCAAATACCCATAGGACATTTCGATTACAAATAGAGTAGAAAAACAAAACCTTGACTCCTAAATGCCTAACAAATACATTACACATTACTCAACAATCTCTAAGTCTCTTCTTTCTTGTGCCAGGAAGGATGTATGCACTCCTGAAACCTTTACCTAACTGAGATTAATACTTCAACGAACCACTTTGAACAGGGTCAAGTGAATTCCATTATGCCATTTGCCCTTTCAAAAGAGTGATTGAACAAGGAACAAATAAGTCATGACCTTCCTTCATATTAAAACAAAAAATGAATTCTTTCTCCTTTCCAGGATTGCTAAGAATATTTTGGATTTTCAAGATTTCTTCAATATGTTCAACAGAATATTCATCGAGCTGAAGCCTTGAGACTCACTCAATTGAGGTCTGCTACATGGATACGTCATCTCTATTAAGCTCTATCGAGGGCATCTTTTCCGTGATATCCAAAAGACCTAGATCCTTTTGGTCTAGATTCTACTTTGGCTAAAGTCCATTTTGCCATTTTGGTCTACCCCCGTCCTTAGTGCTACCATCTACTGTAATCATATCACTCCGACTAAGTTTTGCATAGACCAATCTACAATAGACATATCCAAACCACCTAATCTATTTTTGCTCATCTTATCTTCTATCAGTGCTACCCCTCCATTCCGGTAAGGTTTCCGTTACTAATTCCATCTCGCAAAGTCTTGCCACACATTAACTCTTACTATTACAGGGAAAGAATGATAAGTAACTGCCAGACCTTCGTATCAAAAACCTATCGAGATAATTTTCTAAGAATGCTTAATTAGTCGTTCCAGACTCAATTGGTAGACACCAAGCCTGAAGTCATCTTCAACCAATATATACCTTGAATGCGCAAGGGACACTTTAACTCTTGTTAAAGAACACCAGATACCCCAAATGAAAAAACTCCAATCTTATTATATGAATTTAATTGTCTTGTGCTTACAAGTAAAGTACTAGTTTCAGTAGGAATCCAACGAGACTTCCCCCTCAGGGAATCTAAGAGAGGAAAATAGAATTCTCTAAGGATTTGACATAAACCCAAATCTGAAAACTAACAGGTAATTCTAATAGAATGGAGCAGAAAATATTGGTTAAAAAGTACCCTTTTTGTAATGGGATTAAATTTACAGTTCCCATACTCGAAAACCCACAAGAAGTTCCAAAATTGACACTAATTTTAGTTCGAAGGTTACACACATACACACTGATACGTGCATATGTATGTGTATGTATTTTACCATAAGGGTATGTTAGAGAAAAGCAAATTACCATGGGAGAGCCCAAGGTTGCATCTTGGGTGAAATCTTGAAACTAAGCTTGAAGTAAGAAAAGGGTTGCTCATGCCAAGGGAGAGGGGAAGCTTCAAGGATTCCATAGCCGCCTATATTTTTTCTACTGTCGTAATAGGCGTTTAAAGATGGTTTTCGTAGAGGCTGAAAGGAGGGAAAGAGAGGGGATAAGCTCTATTGCAATATCCACACATTCATCAGTTCAGTTAGAAATTGAAATGCCAAGTGAGATCACTGCACCTCCAAAGAATCAGGACAAATGTTAAGGGCCTGTTTGGGTTACAGTGTAGTGAGTTCAGGATTTGGCTATTTGCCCTTGTTTGACGATACCAACCCTAGATCCCCTTAAAAACGAGTCTATGAACACAACTCCATACACAATTCCGAACGCAATTGTGTTTAGGGTTGTATTTGTAGCATTGCTCTAGAAAAATTATTGTTTGACCAAGTGCACAATAGCACGGATCTATTCTGCACAAATTATATACAGATCCTTCGTAGAGGATCCACAAAAATTATTTGAGTCGTTCATTAACTCAAAAATATATTTTTCTGGGTGACTTCGGAAAAAATCACACGTAGGAACTCGAAAAGGGTCCCACAAAGGATCCAAACACATATTCTAGTGGGATTTGTTTGGAACCTATGAAAAAGGAAAGAAAGGAAAGAAAAATTATTCTCTTTTGGTTTGGGAGGAAACAGAGAGGAAATAACAAAAGGAAGAATTAGCACAGTGAATTTTCCTGTACACTTTCTTTAGAGTTTTCTTTTCCTTTTCTTTTTTTTTTTTCCCCTCAAGTTCCGAAAGGGTTGTAAGGTGTTGTTTGGAACTTATGAAAAAGAAAACAAAACAAAACAAAGGAAACTTAAGAAAATTCTCATCCGAACCTTGGTTAGGGGAGAAAGAGGGGGAGAATATAGCAAATTCAAGTTTTGTGCACGGCAAAGTTTTTCTTTCATTTTTTTTTCTCACTTTCCTCAAGCTCCAAACACACTGTTAATTTTTTTTTTCTCTTCCATTGTTCGATTTGGAGAGAAAAAGGAAAGACAATAATGAATTAAAGTTTTGTGCACGGTAAAAATTTTCTCATAGTATTTCTTTTTCTCACTTTCCTTAAATTCCAAACACAGTGTAAGAGAGTGACCAACTCTAGGGTTTGTTTGGCTGCATCAAGATGATTTATCCTTCAATGGACTAGCATATCCCTTCATCCACTAGTCCAGCAATTCAGTTGTTTGGCTTGAAAATTCAGATTTCAAAACCACATGCAGGATTTTGGAAAGACTTGGATTTGAATTGGGTCCTCTCCTTGATTAAAAAAAAATATAGCTGGTCTCAAGTTACTAGAACTATATTTCTGGTCACATGGTGTGGCTAGAATGTGGATTATACTATTCCTATCACTAACCAGTGACAAAAGATCAGTCTTTTTTGCATTATAAGCATTTTTTATATTCTTCTTTTAAGAGATTATGATAGCAGTAAGTGAGTAAAATTATATTTAGCCACTCAAAAAGTGGGTAACCATTACTCATTTCGTGTAGAGTCCATATCGAATTTAGCATGCCAGCGCGGAGGATCCATTGAGAGTTTGTCTTGGCAGGGAATCGCACAATCTTTTTCCTGATTCTGTTGAATAAGAAAGAAAAAAAAAAAAGTTAGTGCCACGACCACCTATTGTTTGGTCCAATATCGACCGGGTCACCGGGGATGAGCCTGACTTCCAAAAGTCCTTGGTTTGGCCTCTCGTAGAGGTCCTTTCTTTTAAGAAAGCAGAGTAGGCTAATTTCTCTACTTGCTAACGCCCCCCAGTGCCTCGCCTGGGTAACTGGGTTGTTGGCCTGCGAGGCACTTGGACGTACGCTGCTCCTGTTGCTCGTCAAGCTAGCGAAGCGCTCGATATCCTTACTTTTCTCTCTACTGGGTCTCTACCATTGACTTCGATTATCGAAGCCGTTTGTTTTAGTGCTTTGTTCTTTAGCCAATCCTGCAAAAAAAATTAAAAAAATAGCCCAATCCCATGTTGGTAAGGAGTCTAAGGACCACGTCAAGTGAAGCTAGTTGAGTTTCAATTCAACGTGAGTTAAAAAGCTTGACAATTCCTAGTTTAGTTTGAGATTGATTTTCATTTAGTTTATAGTACTTATACCAAATATGGATATATAGTTCAGAAAAACCCGCTTACTTTTCGTTTCCCTACGCCTCGCAATTGTATTCTATACACTCGATCAAGGAAAGGGGGACCCAGTTCTATCCTTTCTGTAGCGACATGGGGACGAAAAAAGCGTTCGATCAAAGAATGCTTATAGTTGTTGAAAATTATAGTCCATAAGTTACGACTAAGAGTTGAATGCTTGGATTAAACAATGACCAATATCTAACCAAATTGATTTTTGGCAGAAATAATTAAAAATACAAGTCATACGAAATGAAACGAATCCAATCGTTGGAACGGAACTCAATGTGAGCTCCACAAAAAAGACTCATCAATTTTTCAGATGAATACAAGTCATACAAAATGAAACGAATCCAAATTTCCAATCATAGGAACAAAACTCAGTATGAGCTCCACAAAAAATACCCATCAATTTTTCGGGTGAGTGAACAAAATTACTCTCGTGTACGAGACGAGCTTTCATGGCAAGAAGATGGAAAGTCCCAAGACAAGATAAAAACAAGTCTTCAAGGCTAAGTGGCTGGATCCCATGGTGCCTTTCAATCTGCAGAATTCATGCTATCTTCCATTTGCATTCCCTTAACATGCCGATCAACAAACACTCGAAAAAATGCCCATCTCTCGGCACTTAAGTTTCTACACCACAAATTATTCACATGGTTTGCCTTGCATGTTTCCCGACACAACGAAAGCCGAATCAGATGGTGTCCCCATAATCCTCTGCATAACTAACTTCTTGTTGCATAATAAATTCCCCTTGTCGATTAGTATACGTTAAGGATGGCAATGGAGCGGGGTGGGATTTGCTGCATTCCGACCTGAAAAGTGCGACACAGCCTCGAACCTCGACCGGGTAATATGTGGCTGCGCCGGCCCGTTCCACCCCGGTTGGGAGACGGGTTTACCCACCCCGTAAAAATTGAGAAAAAAATTTGTGTGAACTAAATACAAAATGGAAGGAAAAGTTACATGTCAAGTGTTATTTTATAATGGTGAATAAATTAGGGTACAAATATAATTTTTTTGTAAAATAGTGAAATTATTTGGATAAGCGTATCACTTTATTTAGGCTCTGTTTTGCTAAGATTCTTATTTTTTCAATACTTATTTTTTATTTTACGAGACAAGTCATTCTCTTACAATACATCACATTTAATTTAATCCCCTCTCCCTTGCGTTCGTGTCGCTCCCTCCCCCTTCTCCCGCCCGTTTCACCTTTCCCCTTGGATCTCTCCTGTTTCGCCGGGCACACCCGTTGGTTCTTTCTCCTGGGTTGCTCCGATCTTGTGCTTAACGGCTTGGTGGTGTTTTCTCAGTGGCGGGTATCATCCGATGGTGTGTGGTCTCCCGCCGGTTCCTCTCTTGAGCGGATCTTGGTATAGCTTAACGGCGTTTGGGTATCCACGTTTGTCCTGTTTGTTGCACTTCCCCTCTCCGGCGGCCTCTCCGATCAGTGATTCATCCTTGGCGCTCTGGTTTTGTGTTGGTTGGGTCCGTGCGTGCGTTGCTCTGGCAATGGTGGCTGCTGATGGTGGGGGTCTGTTTGGTGCCGGGCTCTTGGACTAAGGATCGGGGTGCGGTGGTGGCCGGACTGTGTTTTCTGGGGTGCAGCTTTCAGTGGCTTTTGAGGTGGTGGTGTTTAATGGTGGTTTGGGTGTTAGGGCGATTGTCTAAAGCCTGGGTTTTTTTTTTTTTTTTTTTTTGCAGGTGGTGACCGGAGGATGTGTTGTCGGAGTTGGGGCACAAATCTGTGCAGGTTTGATGGAGTTAGGGTTGGCTATTCCGGTGCGGCGGTTGGTTCAGTGGTGGTGGAGCTTTGGTGGCTGCTCACGGTCCTCCGGTGCTTTGGTTGTTCGGTGGAGGGTGCGAGCGTGCATCGCCGTTTGTTCGGCTTTGGTGGCTGGTGGTTGTGGGCTCTTGGTCAACGGTGGGTTGCGGAGGCGGCGATGGTGATCTGGGGGCGTGGTTGTTGCTGTTTTGTTCTAAGGTTTTAGGTGTTTTTTGTTTGGACTTTTGGGTTGGGTTGGTTCCTTACTAACCGTTGGGTTTTTTTTTTAGAGTTTTCTTCTGGTTTAGGCTCAGCCTGTTGGGCCTAAATCAGTTTCCTCCGTATGGTTAGGAGAAGAGGGCCTTGGGTGGTCAGATCGGTGTACCTAAACCCCTATTATCTCTGTACTTCGTATTATGAGTTAATAAAATCCATTTTTGCTGAGAAAAAAAAAATAAAAAATTTCTTTGTCAAAGTATTTTGCGGTGGGAAAAATATCACCCGGAACCCTACCCAATCCCAATCGGGTTTTTCTATTTTATCCCGAACCCAACCCGGAACCCAAAAATTTGATGAAAAC
Source organism: Rhododendron ferrugineum (assembly GCA_025642025.1). Lineage (NCBI taxonomy): Eukaryota > Viridiplantae > Streptophyta > Magnoliopsida > Ericales > Ericaceae > Rhododendron > Rhododendron ferrugineum. The sequence goes on from JAOTQK010000020.1 coordinate 4,028,514, forward strand.
ACGCCCCGAAACGGTGCGGGGCCGTTCCAATTGCCAATCGATCCCAACCTGTCGTCCCTCTAATTGTGCTAATTGCCGGACTTGACAAACATGCCCCCCACCAAATATTGTGTTTCCAGTGCAACAAAATCACATGGCCGGTTCGCAAATCTCCCGGGAAGTTGGCAAACTTGGCACAGTACTAGTCTCCTAACAATCAGGCGCCTCACGAAGTTTTTGGTTTCGACTCCCATCCGCATCGTACTTACCCAATTCCTGTGCGGCCATGTTTTAAGCTGGCCCCGCTGGAAGTTTTATCGCCAAATTGATAGTCCGTTTGGCCGTATACGGAGTTAGGAAAAGAAGTCACTATCTATTCTAATATATAAAGGGAGAGCACCACTTTGGTGTCTTCGGTGTCTCTCATTTTTTAAGCAAATTACGTATTTACGGTTATTTCTAATTGGCTAGTAATTGTTTTGGGCAAACTAGTAATCAATTTAAAACTAGATATCATAACCACGAACCCACTATCGCCACCTATCTAAAAATGTGCACACATAACTACATGGGGTTTGGCCAAGTGGTTGTGAGAAAGCAACAAGTGCTCCTCCATGAGGTCACAGTTCCATTCCCAAGGAGGCCAAACATTCCAAATCTTGGCGCGGGGTTATACCCGGTCGATACCTTCAAAGTCCCGGAATTAGTCAAAATGCGCGCAAGCTGACCCGGACATCCAGTTATAAAAAAAAATTGTGCTCCCATGTGCCCACTTTCTAGAGGTATGTAAGGCACGAGTACAAGAATAAGAAAGCACCAACAGAGATTGATCCTTGCCTATAAATTGCCCACATCCACTGCATTAATTGGACTCTCGCATCAACACATTCTCTGTGTTCTGCTATTTAGATCTTTTTGCAATTTTTCCATTTCGAGTCTTTTTTTCACTCCCAAAAGGGTATCTCAAACACAATATGATCAGTGTCAACAAGCTCATCAAAATGGCAAGGAAGTGGCAGAAGGTAGCGGGCATTGGAGAGAAGAGAATATCGTTGCCGAAATGCGAAGGCCGTTGTATCGCCGAAAAGGGCCATTTCGTGGCTTACAGTAGTGATCGAAAACGGTTTGTGATTCCGTTAGGGCATCTCGAGAGTAGCGTATTCAGAGAGCTCTTGAAGATGTCGGAAGAAGAATTTGGACTGCCGAGAGACGGGCCGATTATGCTTCCGTGTGATGCAGCGTGCTTAGAACTCCTTCTCTCCCTTATGAAAGAGAGGTTTCGCTCAAAATCTAGAGCAAGCTTTTCTTCTTTTCCCGTTGTTAGCATGCGCTCAGTGGCGGTCCATTCGTGGTAGGAAGGCAAGAATCCAGTACATTATATATGAGGTGGGCTGTAGTCCAGGTGCAATTAAAAAAAAACAAAACAAAAAAGTTTATATGTAAGATTTTAACCGAATAAGTTTTAGCCCACCTCATTTTTTTTTTATAGTCCAACTCATTCTATATGATTATCTTCATTGAAAAAGAACTTGTCGTCCAACCCATGCTATGCGAATTATCCAAGCTTTTCTTTTTTCCCGCCGTTAGCATGCGCGGCTCCTTACCTCGTAATATGAAAGCAGAACGAGCGCGCGGTTAATTAGATATGTAATCACATATATTATGTATGTAATGCTTGCAAGTGTAGGGAGATACCTCCTTTGTGAATAATATCCAAGGATACATGTTAGTAGTAATTCTAACTGAACATTGAGCATCTCCAAAGGGAGAAGCAACATTTTATACCAGAAATAGTAATTGCACCTATGTGGCAAATTGAAGGGTCATCATCAAAGCAAATCGATTCCAAGGGACTCTTCAGATTATTTTCAATCAACCAATTTGGAAGATTTCGATTTTTTTCTTTGATTATTCCACTTTATGGACTATTCTCTATATTTCTCTATATCCAATTATTTTTTCTGTCTTGGAGCATGATCTTCTTCCTTTTTACTAGGGGTTTTAAAAAAAACCGCCGGACCCCGACCGATCGAGAAAACCGGTCTTCGGTCGGATTTTACCTTGTTTCGGTTGGTTTTGGTTCTGTAATAAGAAAAAAATTAATTTTCAGTTCGGTCTCGGGTGGCTGGAATTTTAAGTGGACCGACGAGGACCGAACCGACTATATAAACCGGGGGTTTTTATATATTTGACATTAATATATTTCAAAATTTTCTTAAATTGATGGGTTTGGGCCATTTGGCCCACTATCAGGTTTTATATTTGGCCCACTAAGACCCATTTCGGGCAAACCAAAATCCCCAACTGTACCGACCCCACCCCAAACCAAAGTTAACTCTAGTTGGGACCGGTCCTGAAAATATTCACCCCGAACCAAATCGGTCTTCGAAACTTTTACCCCGAACCGAAATCACCCCTACTTTTACCGATGTTGCAGGATCTTTTTTTTTGTTTGTTATAAAATGAACTCTGATGCTTAATTCATTCCACATTACCGTGTAAACTCCAATTTGTTGATTTTCCAACTTCATCTCCTTTATTTCATTTGTTGTTCTACATGGCTGAAAGTCTTTGGATTGAGATGGTTCACGATGATTAAGAATCTGGCTTGTTGTTTGGACTGCATAAGTGCGGTGATCGCAACGATCAAATAGTGTTTTTAATGGTCCAGATTTGTTTTCAATCTTTTACCGCTAATAAAAGACTTTTACCGATAAAAGATTCAATAAATCTAAACCATTGATTGTCAATATGAACGGTTTAGGTTGAACCGCACATCCTTCTTTGCGGTTGACTGCAGAGAAGCCGGATCCTTTATACTCACATAGCAGATTTCCAATTCGAAAGTTGCAAGACCAATATGACTGTTCGTTTGTTTTTTAACGTAGGAAACCGAGGTTGTTGCAAATGAGTACTTCATTTCTCTAAAGAGAAAAAAAAGAGCTCATATGGACCCGGAATTTCTTCGCAAAAGCGTAATGGACCGTGTAAAACAATCGTCAAAAAAAAAAAAGCAGGAGTAACGGTACAAAACCGTACAATAATAACATGCGAATGACCAACAGCAACACTGTCTCGTCCTTTTTCTTGATAACTTAGGTGTCCGGGCCAGCACGCTATCTCTCGTCCTGATTAGTTGTCCTAAGAAACTAATTGTAAAAATTAGCATCTCTTTTAGCTCAGACTCAAAATTGCTATCTATCCTTCTAGTTCTGGCCCCCTTTGATGAACACAAAATATTGACACTTTTAGGCCCTGATATAACATGTTGTTAGCCCTTAATTGAGCATACTATATTATTGTCTTATTTGTCTTTAACAATGAATTATTGATTTATGCAGGAAAGATGATAATTGCATTCAAATT
>JAOTQK010000020.1:4047083-4057628 GCA_025642025.1 Rhododendron ferrugineum
TTTTTTTTTTTTTACAGCATACTTTCCACTTGGTGTGTTTCCATTGGACGGTTATTTTTGGGTCCAAACACTAATATTAATTAATGGACTTTACACACATAGAATATAATATCAGACAGGTCAAAAAACCACGATGTTTAAGTGCGATATTAATTTCTGGCCAAAGATGGTCATTGAGCGCTCTACAATGGGTTTCGATCAGCAGCTCAGTTGAGGTACCGGTCTGAGTTTACCCCGATTTTGAAACTCGAAGTGAGATATTGCTACACCTGCACCAATATTTACCAAGGGCAAATCCTCTGGATATTCCAATAACACTGCAGGCAAATAGAACAAGCAAACAACTGAGAAACATAGAACATAACGCGGAAAAAAAGGTCCCCTACCAGAAAGGCAGAAACCTCAAAATGAAAAAAACTCAGTCTTGGCTACATCCACGAACAACAATCCTTAAATTTCAGCTCTGTCATCGCGTCAAGTTACGTCTCACAACCGCTGCGTAACCGAAACTTCCCAAAAGGTAAGAATGGAAAAACCTCATGGGGATCAGGGAGAGTTCTAGAACTAGAATCATAGCCCTCCAAGTTTTAAGTGGAGGAAACTTCCCAAAAGGCAAGAATGGAAAACCCTCATGGGGACCAGGGAGAGTTCTAGAACTAGAATCATAGCCCTCCAAGTTTTAAGGGGAGGAAACTTCCCAGAAGGCAAGAATAGAAAACCCTCATGGGGACCAGGGAGAGTTCTACAACTAGAATCATAGCCCTCCAAGTTTAGCTGATGACAATGATTTCAGAATTCGTCCCAATGCTTGTAGCCTTTTTAATTTGAAGCAGAGTTCACATTCTTCAGGAGGTATAAAAAAAAGGATTTTGATTTTCGCGTTTCACTTTTTACTGATGGCGCTCCACTTTGTTCAAGTAGTTACTATTAACTTCACGTTAAAAGTGAAGCGCCATCAGTAAAAAGTGGAGCCCGAAAATCAGTTTAAAAAAAAAAAAACACCTGCATCAACTCATCTTTATATGAAAGGATACTCTCCCCACACGTGTATATCTCATTTTTCCAGTAAAATATCCAACAAATTCATATGAAAAGATACTCCCCACACGTGCATGTGTTTCTCATATGAAAAGATACTCCCGGCATTAATTAGTGGAAGATTTAATTAATTAAATAAATAAAGATCTTATAAAAAGAAAACCGCGCGGATGATTTCTTTTCATAATTTCAATCCTTCACTACACAAAATTATAATTATCAGCATGATTAATTATATTTAAAACACAAAAGCCACTTTAAACCATGTAACAGTACAACCACTAATAAATTGGCTAATAAAATTATAATCACCAATGTGGATGTTCTAAGGGTACTTAAATCTGCATAACCTCCTTAATTAATACTCCAACTTAACATAAAAATTAGTAATAAGCATTTAATTAGACAATTCAAAATGGTCAAAGTTTTTTTGTAAGCTTTTTATTACGCTAACATATTAATGTCCAACGTCACAGTGATTACGTCACTGCTCGGTGTCATCCCCTCTCCGAATATCAGTGTCGCCCTCTAGCCCATACAATAATCAAATTTTAACCACACACCGCTGCTTTCATTTTCCACCTTTTTTCTTTTTCAAGACTCTTCGGGCCTCGCTCAAGCAGCCGTGTAGCTCTCCGTTCGAAGTGAGAAGTTGCGGGTTCGATTCGTGTGAAAATGACATCACCTCTTTTGGTAATCACTAACTATTATTCTATCTCCGGTCTAGTCAAAGACAAACCATTCACGATAAGACTTTAGAATTCATAAGAGATCACTTTTTTGCGACCTGACCCTAAGAATCAAACTTGATCAATTGTGCAGAGAGCAAATCCACTAATAAATAGGGAGAGATTGTTAGGCCATACATACCTTTTTTCCAAGATTCCACCTGTCCTGTCTCCACTGGCCCGGCCCCTTTATATTCCTCAGCCATAACAAATTTTACACAGAATACATTGAATAGAGCCCTCTATATTCCTCCGCCATTACAAATTTTACACAGAATACATTGAAGAGAGAGAGAGAGAGAGAGATGGGAGAAGTGTTTGTGGAAGTGGATTCAGAAGTTTCAAGCCAGGATTATCAAACAGAGAGCAACCCAATTGAGGCTTGGCTACCCATAACCAAGTCCAGAAAAGGAAATGCATATACCTCCTCAATTCATCTGATTTCTTCTGGAATTGGACTCCAAGCCCTTTCACTTCCAATTGCATTTGCCGCCCTCGGTTGGTGAGCCAATTCTCTGCTTTTTACCACATATATGAATAATGTTAGATTTATAGTTGATCTTTTTGGGATGGTTTCTTGTTGCTTACTACACATGAGCATCTTCTTTTTCTTCTTTTTCGACCGTCAGGACTCAGGGGTGTTAGGGGTGTTCGTGTCAGCTTACGTCCACCTCGACTTAATCCATCGCCAGTCAAAGCAAGTCATCTACGCGCCAAGACTAGGGGATTCACAAAAAAAATTATTTTTTTGCAGCCGGACCCCAAAAATCAAACCCTAGTCAATTGTATGGGAATTAACCCATCGGCCGACCGGACTAACCCTTAGGGCTCAGATATGTGCATCTGGTTGGATTGCATATTCAAGATGACCACATATTCAGCGGACGGTCAAAAGAAAATTTGGCCGTGATTAATAATCGATATATGGTCGCAAAAATCGTGGAATATAAAATGACAAGTGTATGGTTAAGATTTATGTGGCTCGAATTTATCATCAATATATAATCTCAAAAAAATATATGTATAATACTATGGGATTGTGGTGTTATTAGTACGATAATTGTTAATTCAATGGCATACGTATAGATCTATTCCGTTTGACCAAAAAAAAATGGCATATGTATAGGTCATGATATACCATAAACCCGCCCAAAAAGTGCTTCTTTCAATTTGATAACCAGGTGTCCGGGCCAACTTTTGTACACCTCGACTAATCCTGGGGAACCAATCCCACCATCTATTAGCGGAGCCCCTTTAACCCAAAAGTGCTCTGTTATAAAAACTTTTTTCGGAAATGCTGGGGACACGCCTCTCGGACACTCCTCCCTCCGAGCAGTGGGCTCCACACATCTGCGGGCTCCACTGCTTGTGAGAGAAGAGTGTCTGGGGAGTGGTCGAGAGGCGTGTCTGTAGCATGATTGATACTCCCTCAGTCCCAATTTGTTTGTCCAACCTCGAAAATCTAACTTTTTTAGGGAACACAATTATTGTACCTAAAAAGTTACAACTTTCCATATTTACCCTCAACTTTTTTAAAAAAGTTACTTTATTCCACTAAAGAAATGGCAAAAAGGAAAAATTGATTCAATTAAAAGTCAAATGGACAAATATTTTGGGACACTTAAAAGTCAAAAAGTGGACAAACAAATCGGGACGGAGGGAGTATAACATATGAGTTTGATTGAATCTAGGTTGTTAAACCAGAAGCAATATAACATATGAGATTGATTGAACTCATTCTGGCCTGGTGAATTCTGAGCCACATTAAAGAATGATGATCTCAAAAATTGATAAAAGCACAGAGCTTTAGGACAGGAACTTAGATCCACCTTTTCTATGGTTGCAGGGTATGGGGTATACTATCTTTGTCACTTGCATTTGCTTGGCAACTCTACACCATATGGCTTCTTGTCCATCTCCACGAACCCGTCGCTGGAACTAGATACAGCAGATACCTCCGACTATCGATAGCAGCCTTTGGTAAGTAACCATATATGATATAAGATTAAGTTCTTTCTGCCAGTAGTGGAAACCGTGGTTTTTTGCCACCGCTATTGTGGGCATTTATTGTAATATGAACTTTGCGCGTTTATGATATATTCCCCTTAAGACAAAAGGATTCATGAGCGGCCCAAGATTTTTGGACCCTTGTGTGCCAAGAACTCATTTGTCTCAACTGATTTCAGGTGAAAAACTGGGGAAGTTATTTGCAATATTTCCAGTAATGTACCTATCAGGGGGCACATGTGTGTTGCTAATTATCAATGGGGGAAAGACCATGGAGCTGTTCTATCAAACCATGTGTGAGAATGGGCCACCATTATGCAATCCAAAGGCATTTACCGAAGCAGAATGTTTCTTGGTTTTCACATGCTTGGCCATAGCCGTGGCACTCTTTTGCCCCAACTTGAATTCCGTAGCTGGGGTCTCCTTTCTTGGGGCAATCACAGCCGTGGGATACTGTACTTTGATTTGGGTCATGTCCGTATCCAAGGGCAGGCCGGATGGTGCATCTTATGCCTCATCTACGGTGACATCATCGGCAACTGGTAGATTTCGTGGCTTCTTGACTGCGCTTGGGATTATAGCTATTGCTTTCAGAGGCCACAATGTTGTGCTTGAGATACAGGTAAAATAACAGTAATGCTAAAAAGTCAGGAATTTTTTCGCAGAAAATTGTCCGGTATCTTCCAGCACGAAATTTCGGACACTGTTTTAATTGTTCACATGTTGGTTCGTGATTCACATGGTTTTCTGCTTATGGTGAAATTTTATTGGACACTTGTTGATGTAGGGGACATTGCCTTCAAATCCAAAGCATCCATCCAATGAGCCAATGTGGAAAGGAGTGAAAGTATCATATCTAATTATCTCTCTGTGCTTATTTCCCCTTGCAATAGGTGGATACTGGGCTTATGGCAACAGGGTAAGGGACATGATTTCGATCAAGATTTTTTGTTTCTGATTTCATGTAGAAAATCCAAATGCAAATTATCGTAGATGATGATAATAACTTTGCTTGTTCCTCACCAATGTCAGTTACCTACCGACGGTGGATTTCTACGCGCATTTTCAGTACTCAATGAACACAACACCTCAAAGTTTGTGAAGGGATTCATTTATCTACTGATAGTCGTAAGTTGCTTGTGCTCATTCCAAATCTATGCAATGCCATTTTTCGACAACTTGGAGTTCATATACGTGAGCAAGAACAAGAAGCAATGCCCAAGGTGGCTTCGCTTAGGGCTCCGGTTCTTCTTCGGAGGATTGACATTTTTCATAGCAGTGGCTCTCCCGTTCTTAGGAAGCCTGGGAGCTCTACTTGGAGGGATCACGTTGCCTCTGACTCTTGCTTATCCGTGTTTTATGTGGCTCACCATCATGAAGCCCCGGCCAAACAGTGCAATGTGGTGGTCTAATTTATGCCTAGGGTGCTTAGGCATATTGTTGAGTGTTTTGTTAGTAGTCGCAGCAGTTTGGAATTTAGTGGTCAATGGTTTAGATGCCAATTTCTTCAACCCCCACTGAATGATCCATAATCGAAAGAAAACACATTTGTTTGAAAATATGAGCTCTGTTGACTGTTGTGCACAATCAGATCACTAGGTATTCAAAACTCGTGTGGGAGAATGGCATCAAAATGGTTTGATTCTGGCGTATAAATGTTAACGACGCAAACCATACAACACGATTACACAATTGAAGAAGGCAACTCATGATGTGTAATTGGAGGAATACACGATTGAGAAAAAAGTTTGACAGAGAACAATGAAACAGAAACCATAAACTGTTCAGGATTTGATCAATACCAGATGGCGAAGTTTCAATAAGGAACCAAACTCCAACGACCCTATTTTATTGATGAATAAGGAAATGAAATTTCATTCGCCAAATAAACGTATTGACTAGCAGAAAATAATAATACAATGCAAAACTAAACAACTATACCTAATTTCAAGAGCTTTCTACAAGAATTTTTCTTCTACAGTTGGGAGTCATCAAAATTCGATAGTTTCATTCGAGTCTGAAGAGTCATCTCTGCACAAACCTGTTTTTCCTTTGGGACTAATCTCATTGAGAAGCTCCTGTCCTTTCCTCTGCATCTTTAGGCAGTGGTGTGGCTCCTCAAATAACTGCAGGATCTGCCAAATAGAATGAAGAACACAGCTAATTAACTATTTACATTTTGAATATCCATTCCAGATACGCACTTTTTAACATTATTTTTAGATCATCAGGCTGCAACAACAATAACAAAAATGTTGTTTGAGAATTAACTTTGAATGTAGTTCCTCGAGTGGACCGTGTTAGGAGTCTTAGGACATGTGTGAACATTGAGTCCCACGTGGGATAAAAAGAATGAAGGGTTAGGCTCATTATATAATATTGGATGCCTCGCCACTAGGCTTAAGCTTTCAAGTAGGTCTGAGTACATCAAAGTATATGCGGGCGAAGTCACGTGAAGTCTTGTGGTGTGGACTCTGTAGTTTCTCCTCGGCACATCAGGCCTTCTGGAGATTCAATATGGAGTACAAACTCCCAACATGCTGCAAAACGAAAACTTCTGAGTTTTGATTTTTATGCGATCCTCCTCTACAACTAGGAAGAGCAAAACCAAAAACACGTTGACATTTCGGAATTCTTCTTTAAGCTGCATTCTCGACCAACAATTATTGGTTCCTAGTTCAAAACTTGTTACCAAAAAAGCAAGATGGGTCATTTTATTTGATAGAACTTAAAACAAAGTCAATTACTGCTTTTCTCCTGAAAACAAAGGCTAGTAGTATGATGAAAGGAATGAAAACATACAGTTTTCATGTCTGGCCTTCTAGAGGATGAATGCAAGAGGCAGAGGCGTGCTGCGGTCATCATTGTTTGCAACTCATCCTTGTCATAGTCTTCGTTCAAATGAGGATCGATTAGACGTTCACATAGGCCACAGCTGAGTAAAGACCGTGCCTGCAAGTCTCACGGCATTACATTGTCGAACCATTGTTGAGTTGGAAAAAGGAATTTAAAAAACAGTTACACAAGATCAATGCTCCATTTGTTTCGGCTAAAAATATTTTTCCAGAGTCTGACCGAAAATGGTTTCTTGTATTCAGTTGCAACACTGAAAAAGATGGCATAGTGGCTGTGGTATTGATGGTGGTGGGTGGTGGTGCCGGCAGTAACAGTGGTGGGTGGCAAGGTGATGGTTTTGGTTAAATGGTAGTGGTGCGGGGGTGGTGGTGTACTGATCCGAAAAACGATATCGATCTCTACAAAGTGAAAAACGCTCTCTGCCGAATTCAACTTGTTTTCTGTTGAAACCGGAAAACATTTAGACGATTGATTCGCATTGCACCAAAAAGCAGAAAATACATGGCCTTTTCTCTTACCCAGCGCACCAAGCTTTCGTGGTTAGATGCTTGGGTCGTCTGAATAGCCTCTTTACCGGTGATCAGCTCCAGAAGCACAACCCCATAAGAGTACACATCTACTTTTTCATCCACTTTTCCATACATCATGTACTCCGGAGCCAAGTATCCGAAGGTCCCAACCACATGAAATGGCTTTGTGCACCCTGAGACTTGCTGATGCACTATTGCTGCTCCAAAATCTGATAACTGTGGACATAAAACCAATTGCACATGTAGATCCAAGATTATAACCTTGGTTAAAGTAGGAACACATTGTATTGCACATGTTCAGGTACTGATGATGACTGGGAAAAACATGGCTGATTTTGACAAGTATACATTTGTGATCTAGGAATCCCATTATTTAAGCTGTAAACTTTGAGCTTGATGATAACTGCTGGAGATATCAAAGCTAAATCAACAATGTCTGTTATTATGCCGGCATAACGTAGAAGGAACTGGCTTCACTCCGGTACCTTTTAGGAACTGGACCAAACAATTCGCCCCCATTGGGCCTAAGCTAGCAAGAGTCAAATTTTGATCAATTGAATTGATCTGTAGACCATTCATGCAAACAAATGAAGTTGATCGGACATCCCTAAATGACTGCTTGAATCAAATGGACAGTGGCAATTCTGATCGTCCATTATTATCACGGTAAATAGGATTTGATCAGATGACTATGAATGCCTAACTAAGCTTCTACACATTAGGACCTAAAAATGAATGGTTCATGTCATCAAAATGAATCAAATGGACAGTCGCAATTCTGATCGTCCATTATTTTCACGATAAATATGATTTGATCAGATGACTATGAATGTCTAACTAAGCTTCTACGCATTAGGGCCTAAAATGAATGGTTCATATCATCGAAATGAGCCTCGTGATGGCCCGGAAAAGAAGCTGGGGAAACCCTTCCAAATCATAAAGAGAACTAAATCACAACTTACTTGGGGTTGGCAATCATCAGAAAGCAGAATATTAGATGATTTCACATCTCTATGAATAATTGGAGGGGAGAAAGAATGGAGGTACTTTAGTGCCTTCCCCACACCAATTGCTACCCTCATCCTCTCACTCCATTGAAGGCACCTTAGCATCTGCTTCAAGCTTCCCTTCAACAAATTGTACACAACTGCATTCACCTCTTTTCCATAACAATACCCAATAATCTGAACAACACTCTCATGCTTCAAACTACTCAAAATATCCAATTCTCTAAAAAAGTCCTCAGCTGAATTCTCTGTGTTTTTCATGACCTTCACAGCTGCAGCACAACCACTGTCGAGTTCGGCCCGGTAAACCATACTGTTTCCACCCTCTCCTATCACCATTTCTGGGCTGAAACCATTAGTTGCACAACTGAGTTCTTCCGGTTTGAATCGCCGAGACCCCTTTATTTCTAGTGTAGCCAATATCTGGAACAATTCCTGTGTCATGGGCTTCCTAAGGCTCAAATTTTCGGGTTTTTGTTGGAGTGGTGTTGATTTTGAGCAAGATGGCATTGACTGTGATTTTTGTATCTGATGGGTAGTTCCTGATTGTTCAGAGGAGTTGTATGTTGGTGTTAAAGAGAGAGACGGCTTAAGGACTTTAGTTGTGGAGCCCTCTTGTGAAGTTCCTTGTCTCTGCATTAAGATTTTTCCTCCTTGGTTCATTACAAGAAGCGAGCAAGTGGGAGGCAATGCTTTCAAGCAATTGGTGAGGGTTGAATTGTTGGGCCTGCATAACAAACACCCATGAGAGAGAGAGAGAGAGAGAGAGAGAGAGAGAGAGAGAGAGAGAGAGTTATGGTCTTTTATATAGGTTACATTGCATTCCTTCAATGGTGAACTCTGCCATTTCTTAAAAACCTTTGTGATTATTGTAAGAATTGTACGGCCATTGCAGTGAGGATTGAAGGTTCCAGAGGGATACTTAGGAGCGCAATTCTTGTGAGGATGTGTATGTGTCAAGGCTGATAAACGAGCAGCCGAGATTGTTCGAGCTTGGCTTCAAACTCAAAGAGCTTAGAGAATATGTTCAAGCTTAACCTGTTTATCAGTCTCAAATAAGCTTTTCACTGAACATTTCTCGAGCCGCTCGAAACCTCATAAGTTGAACGAGACGAGTAGTAACTTGTCATAGCTTAATTTGAACAAGCTTCAAAGAAACGTTCAAGCTTGGTTCAACTAACTGAACTCGAACACGCGGACATAAGCTCAGACTCGAGTAGCTTGGTTCATTTATCTGCCCGTGTGTGTGTGTGTGTGAGAGAGAGAGAGAGAAGTTTTCACTGTTTTCTTCAGTATACCATGGTGAGCTGCTGCATCCAACTACTAGAACTGTTGCAAAGTTGATCCTGACTTGATGGGCTAAACCAGTAATGTAGGAATCTGCTCCACAAACCTTCACTTGAAACTCCACCTGCTCTCAACAAAAACCACCACCACATTACTCAGATTGCTCTCTGATATCATTCACATTTGACAAAAAGGTGGGATTTTTTCTTCTTCTTTTTTTTTTTACCTGTTTAGATTTGCAGATATCTTCATGGGTATGGAAAGAGTTAGGATCAAAGGTATCACTTGGTTCCAACACATGAACAGCAAATACACTGTCTCCTGGCATGGCCTCCATTGCCAGGAATCTCCTCAGTACTTCTCTGCTGCAGTTATCAGATTTCAGACCAACTATAATTGTTCTCTTCTTCACTGTTCTGATTCTGAGGAGTGATTTCAGCAATCCCCCATTGATGTTATGGCTTGCAGCCATTTCTATGACACTTAAGTTATCGTATGTCAGTATTCGAGAACAGAGAATTGTCAGTGTAATTTATGCAAAGTCTGTGATCTTTATGGAGGGAACATCTCCTCTCTAGTCCTCCTACGGGTCTATTTTAATGACCGAAACCTTTCATGTTTTGGACCTTGTTGGGACCATCAACCAAGTCAAAAATCCCGTTGATTGAATACCGATTAATATATATTACCGAACACATTCTCATTTACATCCAGATAAATCTCTAGTGATGATGAGTCATATTGATGTTCGATCAACACATATTTTTGGCATGGCTGATGCTCTCAAGGAGTTCTATGCAACAAACGATTCCAATGAAGTATGTCCCCCCGATTCCCTTTTACAGGAGGCAAGAGTCCAAATCACCAAAGGCTTATGTAAAAGGGAATTGGGGGGCCTGCCGTAAGCTACAACGATTCGCCTCCTCTTCTACCTTTTACCGGGAAAACAAAAGAAAAAGCTTTGGTTAAAGCCCTTCAGTGCCGAGATGAACGAGAGCAATTTTGTTCACCATCTCTAAAAGAGGGTGAACAAAACCCTCTCTCTAATTGGCTAAGAGAAGAGGGGACCACACTATTAACTCAACCCAACCC
>JAOTQK010000020.1:4075198-4087098 GCA_025642025.1 Rhododendron ferrugineum
ATCGAACTGGATAATAGGGAACTGGATTGGAGCGTGGTTCTGTTTATTTGGATGTAGGGATCGATAAGGAGTATATGATTTTGTTGATGAACGGCTGAGATCCAATCATTCTGGGATTGGTCACACTCCATCGAAAGGTCAATATACATAAGAAAAAAAAAAAGAAGAGGTCCACTCAAACCCTTGTGATACTACAGAATTTTTTTCGATCGCAAGAGTGTCTAGCCCAGCTTACGCACAACTCAAGTAATTCCCTTTCCGGATTGGTCAAAAAGAGGTCGTCCACTCCGAAACTAGGAAATTCACAAGAAATTACTTTTTTCCGGTCCGATTCCAAGAATCGAACCCTAATCAATAGTGTGAGGAGCAAATCCAAAGACTAAAACCGGACTGACCTTTGGGACTTGATTCTATTGATTCAGTGACGCAGCAGATCAGATCTCGTCCTCCGATGCTTTAAATGTTACTTACCACATGCATCTAGGAGTAATTTTTTGTACAAGCATGTCCCTTGCATATTTCTTTCTCGTGTTAAATATAATAATATATTAGGATTAGTAGGGAGAAAATGGGAAAAAAGAAGGCTGTTTCAGGCACATCGGTGTGGCATACTTGTGCCACACCCCTCTCACATACAGGTGGGACCCGGTGAAATTGGGACCCACCTGTATGTAAGAGAGGTGTGACACAAGTGTGGCACACCGATGTGCCTCTAGCATTTCCGCTTCCAAAAACACCCCCTGAGTAAGACAATGTGATAATTGTTGGGGTAGGATCAGCAGTTCAACACCTAAACAATAATTCTAAAACCACACACAAACAGACAGACTCTCTCACATCGCACGTGACCCCCCACACACATTGGAGGTGTGTAGTGTGTGTGAACCCCCCAGATGATACGAGTGATTTTGTGCAAGTGTTTGTGTGTGTGGTTGTAGCAAGACTCGCACCTAGAAATACTTCTTTTCTTGGGTGCATGTAGCTACAGACAAACGACGGTCAATGAAAGTAATGAAAGAAGTCAAATAATGAAGGAATTGCCGTCCTTATTATGCTTGGAATGAGAAGGGAATTTGCATTGTGCTATGGACAAACGACGGTACGTTTCATTTAAATGCCAAAGCCATAATTTGACATTTAAATGCCAAAGCCATAATTTGAAAAAATTAATTTCTGGCGTACCAAGAAAATTAATAATTTTGACAATAACATCAATATTCGTGCCAAATTTGGCCATCTAACCTCCCAAGTCATTCAACTCATTTGATTTTTATTTAAAAACCGGAGTATAATTAGTTTATTCCAATACCCTTGATTTAATATTGCAAGTCATTTCTTCAGGCAGGAGCAGGGCAAATTGCCGGCTAAACGAGTCAAGCGGGTGAGCAACAAGCGTGCCGACTTTACTTGCACAAGACGCCAAATCGCAATGTTCTACTATTTCTCTAGATTATCTTTCAATGTCGTGTTTTAAGAAAATCCAGTATATGTATTCTTGTGTTTGTTTTACTCAAAGTACTTCCATTTTAACCAAAAAATAAAAACAATAGCAAATCAGAAATATTTCTAATTTTTAACGTGATCGCCTTCACGTCAGCGAATTGGACTTTCTCTGAAGGCACAAGTATGCCACACCGATGTGTCTGCAGCAGCCTTCTTTTGGAAGTGAAAAATTTGTAGATTTTTATTTGTGATTGAGAAGTTGTTTGGTGTTTCCGGTAGTGAATAAGTTGTTGATAGGTTTGTGAGTAG
Source organism: Rhododendron ferrugineum (assembly GCA_025642025.1). Taxonomy (NCBI): domain Eukaryota; kingdom Viridiplantae; phylum Streptophyta; class Magnoliopsida; order Ericales; family Ericaceae; genus Rhododendron; species Rhododendron ferrugineum. The sequence goes on from JAOTQK010000020.1 coordinate 4,076,951, forward strand.
AGTTACTGTAGCAAAAAATATTTTTGTTGACAAATTTTTTGTTAGTGGAAACGAGATGGTAAAATGCTGAAATTTTTTTGTTGGTGGAAACGAGATGGTAAAATGCGTTAATTTTTTTATTTTTTTTGTGATTTTTGTTAGTGGAAACACCTCCTCACTCCGTTCCATAAAATTGGTCCATTACGACACTACGTGCAATTTTCAAACTTAAAAATATTTACTAAAATAATTTTTTTTTGATTTTCTTGCACCATTCATAAGATTTCATCGAGATCTATCAAACAATATTCATATTGCATGAAAAATTATTCCGGTAAGTACATTATTTACACATTTTTTTTATCTTCTAACCAAAAAATAAATACATACACTTTCAACACTAAAAAATACTGTAGAGTAAAAAAGAGTGTGAAAATCATTACGCAATTTTTTTCGTAATAAAAATACTATATATATTGTGGAAGGACTGGTGATCAACTTCTCCCTGTGGGACCGGGTCAAGTGGGTCCAGGTCACCAAAGATTTGATTACGTGGGTGATATCAAAAGCGTGGAAGAAGAAAAGACAAACAGAGAAGAAAAGGACAGTGTCGGGTCGGATGTCCATTTGGTAACGCAAACCTCTGTCGTTACGTTACGGAAAGACAACACCACAAACCTGCCTGCCCGCCCTGCAAACGCCGTCCACCTTTTGCTTTCCTCTGCAGCAGCTCCAGTCCAGTCCAGTCCAGTACAATATGCACTACTCCTGCTCTCAATTTATTCATTTCTCCACACAATTAATTCACTTGGTCCCAACCCAATTTAGGCACATTCTCCCCATTTTCCCTTCTGTTGGGTCCAAATTTAGGGTCATTTCCTAGTTCCTAAAAGGCGTTTAGTAAATGGAAAAAATTCCTTTCATATTGAGTTAGCAAGAAATACTATATAGTAGTTAATAGTTGTACCATGGAAGCTCATTTGTGTAACCAAAGAAAATAATTGACCTGCAGAGTTGTCCGTTAAATCGCTCGGACCATTGCGTGTCAAAAGAGTAGCTACATAGTCTTTTGCTAAATTGGGTTTAATTTTGCAAATACAATCGGAAAACTGCTGATAATAGATAGAAAATGTATCGAATTAATCGTACAAAAATGCATTAGAGTGTGAATATGTATTTTAATCTCTATAACATGTCTGTTAATCAAACAAGAACTCCAATTTTATACTACTATATTGGTTAGAGTCAGTCACACATCTGGGACATAGGGGCTCAATTAGGTCTTGTGCTCTCTCCGTAAGGGGTTCCATCTCGAGTCTATGAGTTGATCAAAAATCGTTCAATTCATTTAGTTTGTTGAGTAGGTTATTGTGCAAAAAATAAGATTAATTGAGCATTTGTCTCATCAATCAACCTGAACAAAATGTGCGCTTTGTAAAGCAACATATTGATGTCCAGAATTTTAAGAAGAAACTTTAATAAAATTGTATTTAGTTCATGATCTTGCCGGATAATATTATCAATCTTATTTTAAGAATAAAAAATAAACTTGACAAAATAAAATATTTAGGTTATAGTTTTACCACCAATCATGGATAAGTCTAGGCCGTAAAAAGAGGGAGTGTGCGTTTGAGAGTGGAATCCGACGATCGGTATCACGGAAAGATTCTTGAATGAATCAATCTCTTATCAAACATTAAATAAATGAATCAATCACCTACCAGTATCTGAATGAATGAATTGATTTTTCTACAATTGCAAATAAAATAATCTCCTTGCAAAAAATAAGATTAATTGAGCATTAGTCTCATCGATCAACCTGAACAAAATATATGCTTTGTAAAGCAACATATTGATGTCTAGAATTTAAAAAAGAAACTTCAATAAAATTGTATTTAGTTCATGATCTTGCCAGATAATATTGTCAATCTTATTTTACGAATCCAAAATAAACTTGACAGATGAAATAAAGTAAACTATTTAGGTCATAGTTATAGCACCAATCACAAATAAGTCTATACTGTAAAAAAAGGGAATGTGTGTTTGAGAGCGGAATCCGACAATCGGTATCACGGGAAGATACTTGAACGAATCAATCGCTTATCAAAAGTTAAAATGAATCAATCGCTAATCAATCACCTATCAGTGTCTGAATGAACTGTTTTTTTCTACAATTGCATACAGTATTAAAATAATATTATTGCAAATAAAATAAACTCTTTGCATCTTTCGTATCGGTCCCACACATGGGTCGGTATACAATTGCAACCAAATTATCAACACTATATACAAATGTAATTTGAGCTCAAAAGCCTCAAATCCCCCAATTCACGTTCAGCTAAATAAGTCAAGGGGCTTTTTTTTTTGTCTTTATTCAAATTTTTTTTCGTATTTGTTAGTTTTGCGTCATTTTTTTGGGGATTATTGCATCTCCACGACGAGAGGAATCTAAAAAATATAAAATTATGATTGAAATTCAATTTTTTTTTGAATAAAGCTGAAAAAATTAGCTTATTGGTTTATTTTTATCTTTATTCAAAAAAATAGGTTTCGATCGAAATTTTTACTTTTTAGATTCCTCTTGTCATGGAGATGGAATAATCCCAAAAAAATTGACGCAAAACAAAAAAATACGAAAAAAAGTTGAATAAAGACAAAAAAATAAGCCACTTGACTTATTTAGAAGAACAATCATGTCTTTAAAAAATTTGTAATTTTGAGAGAGAGAAGGGTGGGAGAGGGAGAGATATTTGGTTGGTTTTTGTTTGTTTACACTCTACTTTTCAGTTAATTTTAGGTCCAATTTAAATTTCTAATTTATGATGGAAATTGATTTCTACACTCTATTTTTTGATAATCACACTTCATTTTTTGGATTCTAGTGTTGAAAATGTATGTATTTTTTTTGATAAAAGACAAAAAAAGAAGTGTAGAAATTAATTCCTTTATGATACTAAATATATGTTCAAGTGTATGGAACTAGTAGTCAAGGGGTGCAAACCAACCAAGCTTCATAGTGTTCGAGCTTGGCTCGGCTTCAAACGAATCGAGCTTGACTAATTCACTTAACGAGTCTTTTTAAATGAGCCAAACTTATACAAACAAATCGAGCTTTAGAGTGTTAAACTCGGTTCGTTTAGTAAACGAACCTAAAACTCAAGCTCAAGCTCATTTACCAAAGGAGTCAAGTTGATCTAAGCCTTAACGAGCCGACCCACCAACTGTCACGAGTAACTCGGTTCGTTTGCAGCCAGTACAAGGCTAGTTGGTGTATTTATCGAGTGTGAAGGAGGATTTGTGAGAGAGAGAGAGAGAGAGCGTGGTGCTGGAATTGGAATAGTACTACTATACATTGTGTGTGAGCAAACGACCCCACAAACCCCCTGAACTCTGCTTTTTTTTATCTTCTTTCGCTTTTTCACTCCCCACCAACACCACCCTCCCTCCCCTCTACCATATCTGCCAAAAATTCTCAGACCACGCCAAGCATATCCTCTAAATCATACCCTTTAGCTGATACCCATTTTGCTCAAATGTGCATTTGATTCCTCAATATACCTTTCCACAAACAGCAAAATCCCCTTCTTTCATTTCATTCCATATACATCCATGGGGAGTAATAGTTTCTCGTCCGACGACATTTCCGACCAACACAGCGAGGAAGAGGAGGAGGAGGAGGAGGAGCTCTACGAAGACTACAGCTTGAGCGCCGACGTCAGCGAGTCGCCCTCCAGTTCCCTTTCCTCTTCCCCCGTCCCTACCCGTCCGACTACCGCAAGTTCCGGCTTCGAGCCGGTGCAGCCACCGGTGTTCTTGTTGCCGGTGGGTGGAGGGAAAGATGCGGTGCTTTGGGACTATAAGGTACAGAAGCCGGAGACCGGTTTGTCAGGTTCGTTAACCTTACTGTTTATGTTGTGAAAAATTTCTGTTCAAGTTTCAGTAGTCACTAGATCTTAGTATAGCAACTTGGTAAATTAAATTAGTCTCTTGAGTTTATTTCCTAATCGTTAGGTTTAGGTTTAAGAGAATCTCCTCCAGTCTTTACCTATACTATTACTCAAATTATAGTAAAAATTTAGCAGAAGGTTGATTTGGTATGAAGCACTTCAACGAGCAAACCTAAAAAGCTAAGCACAAATTTGAGTAAAAACTTCATTAATGGCATGGTTGTAAATTTGGGAGGGGACAAATAGCCTTACAAAGTGTGGGTAACCTTTGATTTGTGTAAAAATTGGAGTAAAACTCGATTTGATATAGGTTTGAGTTAAGGAGTGGAGAGGATTTTTGTGGGTTTTTACTCAAATTTTCAGTTTGAGTTGAAAAATAGTTACCCACTTTAATGGCATGGTTGTAAATTCGGGAAGAGAAAAATAGCCTCACAGAATTTGAGTAACCTTCGATTTGAGTAAAACTCAATTTGATATAAGTTTGAGTCAAGGAGTGGAGTGGATTTTTGGGGTTCTTACTTCTTACTCATGAGTAAAAAGATGGGTAAGGGCTGGAGAAGCTCTTATAGATGAAGGGTAAACTGTGTTATGTTGTGGATCTGTTGGTGAATTTAGGCGAATTCGCTGTTCCTGAGTTGGGTTAATTGCTGTTCGAGTATCAGTAATAGTTTCTTGATCTTACTGCGGGCAACTTCTTCAATTGTGATTAGTCTCTTGAATTTCTTTCCTTAGTTGGTAGGTGTATAGATGCTTGTGCGAACTTTTACCAATTACTTCTTGATTTTCCTTGATTTGTAGAAATTGAGATGATGAAGGAAAGATTTGCTAAGCTGCTTCTAGGGGAAGACATGTCTGGAGGGGGTAAAGGAGTCTCTACTGCCCTTGCAATATCAAATGCCATCACAAATCTCTCTGGTCAGTGCATATTTAAGTCTCTCTGTTTGTGTGTGATGCCTATGAGCGTATGTGATTTCTGTGTTTTGGGTATTTTGATGGAGTAACCTAGCTTTATGTGATTGTAATGGGTAAAAACTTGACACCTACAACCACCCTTAAGCCACAAGTGTGTTTTGTGTGTTTATCGATTATGTTTACGTCATCTTTTTTTGTTTGCAATTGTAGCTACTGTGTTTGGGGAGTTATGGAGGTTGGAGCCAATGGCACCACAGAAGGCAGCAATGTGGCGTAGAGAGATGGAATGTCTATTATGTGTGAGTGATTCAATTGTGGAGCTTGTTCCTTCCATACAACAATTCCCTGGTGGTGGCACTTATGAAGTCATGGCCACCCGACCTAGGTCTGACTTATATATGAATCTCCCTGCCCTCAAGAAGCTCGATGCTATGTTGCTTAGCATCCTTGATGGATTTCAAGATATGGAATTTTGGTACGTTGACCGTGGCATAGTCGTGGGTGATGCAAATGATTGTGATGTGCGTCCATTGGGTGCAAGTGGTGGGACGCCTTTAATTAGGCAGGAAGAGAAGTGGTGGCTTCCATATCCAAAGGTTCCTTCAAAGGGGCTAGCAGAGGACGCGAGGAAGAAGTTGCAGCAGTGCAGGGATTGCACAAACCAGATATTGAAAGCGGCAATGGCAATCAATAGCAGCGTTCTTGCTGAGATGGAGATTCCAGTTGCCTATTTGGAAACTTTGCCCAAGGTATGCGTTTCAATTTTGTGTATGTTCACTTCTGGAAGCTATCTTAGCCAACATACATCCATAAATGCTAGCTTATCTTGCCAGTTTCGAGCATTCACTTCGTTAGATTTAACTATTTTTAAGGTGAGAGTGATGGAGAGAATTTCTTTGTAGTTCTTTTAGCTTTCATTAGAGTCTGAGCTGAGGGAATTTTTTTTTTTCATTTCCTTTATAGACAATTGTGCATTCTGGATTCACGACCATTTAGCAGGACTTGTGTGTTTGCAGCGCCCTGATATCCTTGTATGTCCAGGCTTTCTCTAAACTTCGTAAATGCACTGCACCTTTGTAGTGGGACTTGATGGTTATGACGTGCTTAGTTGCTTCCATATTCAAATTTCATCACATACAGCTTCATGTTACTTTTATGTTCCGATGACATAAACTAAGTTTTCTGCAAGAAGTACGCTTTTCCTGTGTGGTCAATTAAAAGAACTCAATCCGGGTGCTTTGGACAATTGTTGTTTTTTTTTGCTTTTACCACTCTTTTGTCTCGTTTGTCTTTCTTTTGTTGGTGCCCAGGGCAATGAATAAATTTTCTAAGATGAGTTGGGTCATTATGGAATGTGCCATGCTTCGTAGGAGCAAGCATAGCAGAATACATTGCACAGAATCTTATAAACCTTCATCATGGGTGTTGTCTTGAGCTGTTTGATGTTTTTGGCTGAATAAAGTCATGCTTGAATACGATGATGATAGTACTATAGGGCCCAGGTGAAAGATTAAATATTAGATCTATTTATATGTTAAGGATCTTGATTTGGATGCAAATGTGGAGATGTAGCTAATATATCCAAGTGAGAGCAGTTGGGAATAATGAAAAAGAGCATTTAATTCACAAACCCTTAGGGAATGAAAGGTTGGTTCCTTAATGACTGGGTGGATTACAGGGGAGGAAAAAGAGGAATTGTTTGGGATACGGAGCAGTATCAACTCATTATTTGGTCTTGTATATGATCGGGCGAAGTGTTTGATGTTGTGTGTCTTCGCTGTTAATTCAGCTCCATGATGGGTATATTCAAAGTAGGCCAGTGTAGCTTTAGTCAGATCAAGCATAAGTTCACAACCTTTCCGAAGTGAACGGGGGCTGTTGATCTTCTGGAGATGAGTTCTTATTTTCTTTTGTTGTTCTCAGCATATGGTCTGTGTCAGTGTCACTCTATGCAATTGTCAAAAAAAGGTCAGCTCTTAAGAGATTTCATTTGTTTGGTTGTTTAGTTCTTATAGCACATTGGTCTTACAATATATTGATGAATTTCCATTCCAGAGTGGAAAAGCTTGTCTTGGTGATATTATCTATCGCTACATAACTGCTGAGCAGTTCACACCAGAATCTCTTCTTGATTGCCTGGACTTGTCATCGGAGCATAACACACTAGAAGTGGTGAACATGATTGAGGCTTCTATACATGTGTGGAAGAAGAAAGGCCAGAAACAACATACAAAGCACCTGAAAGCTAAGCGTTCACCATGGCGGCCCAAGGTCAAGGGTCTTGCTGCTGATGGTAACAAAAATCAATTTCTAGGGCAACGAGCGGAGATCCTCTTACATAACCTGAGGCTCCGTTTCCCTAGCCTTCCGCAGACTGCATTGGATATGAGCAAAATTCAATACAACAAGGTATTTGATTAATCTCCTCTCTTCACCATATAGGGAACAGTTACAATTAATTTCTATGTATTCTGATTAAAACACATTTTGCCTCCTAGTGAAACTGACAAATCTAGTTCTACGTCAAGATAGCAGCTAAAGCATATGGAAACATAGAGAACTTTAACTACATTTACCACTTGTAGGTAGGCTGATTTTTTTATGCCTTTGAAGATTTGGCAAATGGGCAGATGAAATTTGATGGAGTAAGACTTTAGTGAGACGCATTTGGAAGCAAACATTTAATGACCTTTGTACTCCCTCTGTCGCCATTCTATTGTCCCTTGTCCTATCCTAACCAGATGAAAAACTAATTATAACTTTTAATTGGTAATACTGTTTATATGCAATATGGATCTTGTTTAATAGATCACAATGAGCTCTTTTAAACGATGTTTTCAAAATCACCTAAAACATTATAGATTGCAAGATATAATCAATTGAAAAGTGTCATGGACTCCCAAAAGGGACAAAAGAATGGGGACGGAGGGAGTATTAGCGAAATCATTACTTCTCTGATGATAGGGTCACTGTGTATTGAATCAGTGTCTATATTAGAATTAGAAGCATGTATACTTAGAGAAGGGAGCTTTATCCTTTCCTTGTCAAATCTTTAGCATAAACCAATATTCGTAGGATTCTTGTGAATGCATATCCTACACCTATTAACATAATTAATGGTTTGAGACCAGTAGAACTAAACATTCAGCTACTTGTTCACGTATTCGGCCTTTATTTAATTGAGATCACAAGATTATTTCTATCTGTTTGGAAAAACACAATCATATTTTGCCATACTCTTTGGGGAAGAAGAATTTGGAAAAACTAAGAGTTAAAACATAATCAAAGTTTCTCTAAGTTCTTGCCCGCAGATATATCCTACCTTTGTTATGTGATTCCTCTAAGTTCTTGCCCGCAGATATATCCTACCTTTGTTATGCATTCATGGTTTGCGGCGTACGAGTTCTTTAATATAGTTCTTTAAGTGTTTGTCTATCCCTCGTGTAAAGGTATACCTGAATCTCGTATCTGTATCGGCAACCATGTCCATGCTGCAGAGAGTTTAATTCTGCATCTTGATATCAGTTTTCTATCATTACTGGGCATAAAATTTTTAGGAACACATGCTTTTGGAGTTTTTGTTTATCCTCGAATTGCCGATTGGTTCGAGGTCATCTATTTATTGTCAAATATATTCTCCTTTCGTGGAACTATAACAACTTGAAAGAAGATAATTACAGCTGTGCATTAATCACCTGTTGTTTGCTTTACTCTTCATTTGGTTCCACTTCAGCTCGAATCTTATCGCCCTATTTCCTCATTTTTGCGGCAGGATTTAGGACAATCGATTCTTGAAAGCTACTCGAGAGTTATGGAGAGCTTGGCCTTCAATATAATGGCAAGGATTGATGACGTCCTTTATGTGGACGATGCTTCTAAGCAGTGTGATGCTGCAGAATCAATGTCATTTATCAGCAGGGGAGGGTTCGATGGTCTCCCCATCCTAAAACGAATATCGCCTAGTCCCTTCTCAATCCAGCACACCCCTTATGGCTCTCCATTTGGGACCCCAACCTTCTGTTCTTCCACTCCTGTGTTCCAAAGCCCAGGTAGGACACCTCCACCTTCAAACACTAATACTATTCCCTTCGACAAACTACTGGCTAGTGACCTGGAGAACTTGTGGTCATATCCTGGTGACCTCAGTTCCAGAAGAAGCTCCCGCAATGCTCCCGAGCGCAATTGACTTATCAAGGGTAATAGGATGTTGAAAACCTGGTTAAAGGGACTTGTAATGGTAGGGGGCTGAAAATAGAGGTTGTTTCAATCTTGTATAGCATGCATCTTCGGTAGAAGCCGTGGGGAAAAAAAATTGTATCTCCGGTAGAAATATCGCGGTTAAGAGTTTTGAGTTTTTTTTCAGGCGCTAGATTGAGGAATATATACTATTATTATTGCTATTACGTTTGAGAAATGACTGTTCCATGCCTCAGAAAGAATCTATTATTGCCAATTAGTAGAGTATTAGTATTACCCAACAACAGAGTGAGACGTTGAAGAGAGGAGTGTTTAGAAAGTGGCCGAGAAGTGTATCTATAGCATGATTGGTGTTTGATATGGGATTTCGAGTGATTTTTTTATAGACATAGCTTGAGGGCATGAGGCGATGAGTAAACACAGTTTTTGGTGTAACTAAGTGATGCTATTCAAAACAAGAAAAAAAAAAAAAGAGAGATGAAAGAAGGTCCAAGACTGAGATTTTATGTTTGTCAAAATGAAGAAGCTTTGAGGATAGAAAATTTTAGTCTACTTTCAAGGGTAATATTTGCTGCCGCCACAATAATTTGCAGTGTGTGGGCGTGAGAGCGTTTTTGAATCACATGTTATACTACTAAAATTTGTGAGAACAAAGATTGAGATCGCGATAATAGTGCTAGAATTAAGAGCGGGAGTGTGGGGGATTTTGAAGGACTATCTCTCTCCGTTCATTAACCAAAAAAACCTTCCTCAAACAAACTCATGTGATCTCCCAGTTGTGTGTTTTGGGAGAGTGGGTTTGAAGAGAAAAGCATTTCTTTGTCCACAATTTCGTTTGGCATCCATAAAAAGTTGAAGTCAGAGCAACCTTTTCTTTCACTTTCTTTACTTTTCTCAGCAACTAGACGAAGAGGGAAACTAGAGAGCTAAACCACAATTCCAAGATTCGCAAACCTTTAACTCCAACAATGGACTTCACACACACACACAGAGAGAGAGAGAGAGAGAGAGAGAGAGGGGTTGTAGTCTTCGCCATTCTTCAATTTTCTCCAAAACAGACCAAAAACTCTCTTTTCATTTGTTTTTTCTGCAAACCCATTTGATTGTGAATAA
>JAOTQK010000020.1:4136452-4149158 GCA_025642025.1 Rhododendron ferrugineum
AAAAAAAAAAACTTCAAAAGGAAAGAGAAAGGACAGCACGTGGAAGGTTGGGATTAATTATGAAACACAAAAAAAAAAAATTAAAAACAATAAGGTTGGGACTAATTCAAACGTGGAGATAATTAAATTAAAGAAGCCCTTGGGAGTCACCAAAGGTCATGTTTTCATAGGAATTACTCCGTAAATGAAAGATGGGAATTTTTTTTTTTACCAGACGATAGGATAGGATGTAGACAGAAGATTGAACAGCACGTTTTCAAGCCATGTTGGCTAACGTAGGGTTGGCGCGCGTAGAACAGGCATTGCAGGTTATATATATGGTATTTAACCTAACCCAAGACCTAAGAAGGTATTAGCTGTTTACCTGCCACAAGTGACTTTGTTTATTGTTATTGATCAACTATTTAGTCTTCCTATAATAATATATCTGAAAATGTTAATACTAGGAACTAGCTAGAGTTCATAAAATTTGAAAACTTACTCCCGAGTGATTTGTGTGGTCATGAGGTCCAGAACTTGAGTACTTCAGTCGAAGCCCGTTTGAATCTCTCTCTCTCTCTCTCTGCGAAATTGGACGCTGATCCACGAGCCCTTGGTAGGGCAATAAAAAACTTATGGGTGATTGATTCCTAATGAGGCCGTCTCCGGTCATGGCCAGAGGAGGTTACTTTTTGCAGTGGACTAACAATATTTTGAAATGGAGAAAGTAGCTAGCTAGCTTGAAACTTCTGGTAGAGGGCGTGGAGACCCACACACATTGTAAGTGCATATGTAAGTAAGGGTTGTGGTAAAATGTACCCCTTAAAGCAAGTTGATATCTAGTGCTCAAATGCATGTGTCACTAGAAAATGCATGTTTTCCGTTTCTAAGTGATTATTCAGTGTTACATGGTGCCCCCGATCCCTCTGAGGTGTGTAAACTATATCTTAGACCCCACCACAATGCATGTATGCCGAAAAAGGGGTCTAGGGCACCCCGTGACGGTGCCCCAGAGACATTGAATAATTCTTTTGTTTTTCTAGAGATATGTATGGGAGGATAGAGGAGGAAAGTAATTGATGATAGTCAACAGTCATTTATCCAAAACATTAACTTCATATCTTCACATCGTCTAGCCCTGCCAAAGGACGAAGATCGATGTTCATGAACAATGTAACTTAGCTAGCTCGAAGATATTCAACTAAACTAGCTCGAGGCAAACTTGTAGGTCCCCCGGCCCTCTGTTATCGACCTCCAAGCTTGTGTATGCACTCCAAGCTCGAGTACTTCGAGCTAGCTTGACTCATTCATAATTTATTTTGAACAAGGTAAGTTTGAATAATCCAAACGAGGTAGTATGTCACGAACTCTGCCCATAGCCACATAATCTTTCAAAATGTCCGACGCTCTCGCTCTCGATCCTCAAATTGCATATGTGCTGTCAATTCTTGCTCTTGCGAATTTTGGTAGGTTGGCATGTGTTTCAAAGACGCACCCGCTCAAGCGCGTGAATTATGTGACTTAAGGCCCCGTTTCCACTAACAAAAAACACTAAAAACTCAACGCATTTTACCATCTCGTTTCTACTAACAAAAAAGTTTCAGGATTTTACCATCTTGTTTCCACTAACAAAAAAATTGTCAATAAAAACTGTTTTTACTACAGTAACTCTACTCACAAACCTATCAACTTATTCACTATCGGAAACAACTTGACATTTCTCAACAGCTTATTCACTACCGAAAATACTTAACAACTTCTCAATCACAAATGAAAATCTACAAATTTTTTACTACCGAAAACACCCCTTAGGTCTAGCCCCCAGTTTTATGCCAACTTTCAAATGCTGATGGAACCGACTAGATTTAGGATATGCCCCGCCGGATTTGAACTTGAAGGCAATATACTTTTATTCACCGGCCAAAAAAAAAAGCATAAAGGACCTCGGAAGGCACATGCCCCTCGTAGTTAACGTTATGAGCCCATTGAAATGTATGTAAACATAAAAGCGTCCTGCGTCGGCATTCTTAATCCCTACGTACTACTAATGCGTCCACATTCTTAATCGCGACTACTAATTAATAAAGGCTCTTCCAATCGAACTGGGGGTTGATGCTGTGTTGTCCTGGACGAGCTGGGTCTGCTTGATCTGGTCCCGTTCCGATGATCGAAAACGCGTCCACATTCTTAATCACTACGTAATATTAATTAATGGGTCCACATTCTTAATCACGACTACTAATTATAAAAGGTGTCATGCTTCTTGCACATACATTTTTACACATATTTTGCACATACATTTTTGTGGGGCCCACCTCGGGTCCCACCAATATGATCCGAACCGCTCATTATTTTTAAAATAAATTTTTAAGAGTTTCTGTAAAAAATCAACTCGATAGGATATGGGTAAGGGCTTTTTCAGAAATCGCAGGGCGAATCAGACTGTTTCACCCTATGATTTCTGAAAAAGCCCTTACCGATATCCTATCGAGTTGGTTTTTTACAGAAAATCTTAAAACGTTATTTTAAAAATAATGAGCGATTCGGATCATATTGGTGGAACCCGAGATTGGCCCCATAAAAGTGTATGTGCAAGATATGTGTAAAAATATATGTGTCCTTAGGTTCCAATCGAACTTGGGGTTGGGTCTGCTCCGGTTCCGCTCCGATGATTGAAAACTTTTACTTCGCAGAGCTCGTCGAGTAGAACAACTATGCAAAAAACTAGCTCGATCGGATATCATTAATTAAGTACCTGATCGAAACAAATGTAACTTGGCAATAATGGGTTCCGGTGGATTTGAACTAGTGTTTCAGATCCATTTTTTTCAAGATAAAGATATTTCGATTAAGCACTTAATGATATCCAATTGAGCTAATTTTTTTTGCATAGTCGTTGTTCTACTCGACGAGCTCTGCAAGTAAACGTTTCCAATCATCGGAGAGAGATCGGAGCACACACCGCTCGCCCGTGACAGCTTAAGCTTTTAGATGATTTGGTGGTTAACAATCTAATATGGTATCTGAGCAGGTAATAGATCATGTGTTCGAATCTCACTGCCTACCTAATATTAAAACATATATACATGTTTAGCCAGCTTATGGAGAGAGCCTGGGTACACGTGAAAGGACGTGTTGAAGGTATAAATAATAAAATTATTCCTCTTTCTAACAGCTTAAACTTTTAGATGAATTTTTAGTGGTTAATAATCTAATACGATGAAAGGGAAGGAAAGCACATGGAAGACAATTTCAAACTCAAAAATAATGGGCTTAATGAAATCTAAAAATACGCAATATGGATCTCGTTTGAAAGATCTTGATGAGATCTTTTATACGGTACCAAAAAAATCAAAAAATTATTTTTCATTTACATTATTTTTGAATTTAAAAATATGAAATAAATACTTATTTTTTAAGAAAGTGTTCTGGAACGGGTCATAATTCAAAGGTCGAGATAAATTAAGCGGCCTTTCGGAGTCACCAAAGGGCAAAGGCCATGTTTTCATAGGAAAGATGAAGACATAAGTGTTTTTTCTCTTTTTTTTCTTCTGTTTTTTTTTTTCCAAAACGATAGGATGTAGGCAGAAGATTGAACAGCACGTTTTCCAGTGATGTGGCTAACGGTTGGCGCTCGAATACGCATTGCCACAGAATATACCCCATTTCCCCTACCAAGTGCATGCACTTTTTTTTTTTCCTTTTTTCTTTTTTTATAAGAAGTGCACAGGTTATATCTATTAATATTTAACCTTACCCAAAACCAAGGAGATAGCAGCTGTTGAGTTTATTAGTATTTTTTTTTTCCCTCAGCAAGTGACTACGTTTTATTGTTATTCAACTTTAATTCTAAATTCGGTTCTCTTCTTATTTTACTACATGAAAATGTCAAACTCTGAAGTAGAGTTCACAAAATGAAAACTTACCCTCTGGTGGTTTGCGTGGATCATGAGGTCCAAAACTTGAGTAGTGCCGTCGACGCCTCTTCACATATTGCCTTCTTCGAACTTGAATTGTGATCCATTAGCCTTTGGTAGGGTGATAAAAAACTTTGTGATTGCTTTCTCATGGGGCGGTCGTTTGGTCTGAAATTCTTGTGATCATACAAGCCCAGCCCTAGGGCACGGCCCAAGAGGTCATTGCCTGGGGCCCCAAAATCCAACCAAAAAAAGGAGCTCCTATTTTCGTGAAAGTGTATATATATTATGTATTCAAATTCACAAACCATATAATTGCGTGGTTCAGCAGTAGGTGCCTAGTTTTGCAACGCTTGGTTCAAGTTTGAATCCTACATACTCCAATCTACTGGTATATCATTTTTGTTAAACATTTGAGCTTGCCACAACTTGAACTCACGACCTACGGGGGTGAGCTTGCCACAACTCGAACTCACGACCTAAGGATGAGAATGATGCATTCCAATCGTGGGTATTGTTAACTCACAATGAACTTGCAAACACTTTTTGCATAAAGAGATATATTTCAAATAAATCATATGTCCACATTCCAAATTTTGTTTTCTCATGCTTTGCAACTTTAATATTCTAAAAATGTTCTTTTATACACGTAATTTACTTAAATATTTATGTTCTACCTTTTAAACTATTCTTTATCATGTGATCTAATATTTCTATTAAACTTAAAAATAAATAGGCCAAATATTGCTAGTTGGCCACTTGGCCTAGGGCCCCAAAATAGATAGGGCCGACCCTATGATACATCCAGAAGAGGTTACTATAGTTGGTTGCACTTTTATCCACTCTTTTGCATTGCAAATGATAAAACGAAAACTTCCAACCAATTAACCACATCATTTACAAATCAAGTTCAGGTACAATTTCGTTTGGTTGGGAGTAATCATTAATTAGTAGAGGGCAATGTGGACAGGCTTAAACTTTATGGTGAGATTTTTACTTTGGAGGAGAAAATCTAGAAAATTATGTACGAAAGTATTTTACTCTTAATATTTAAAATTACACGATTTTTTGTAGTGGACTAACAATTTAAAACAAAGTAATTAGCTAGGTGAAACTTCGCAAGTAGAGTGGAGTGGAGTGCAGTTGGTGCGCGCCTCCTTTGTCTCCCATGCACATGGCCGGGCAGAGTTCGATTCCTGTAAGCACCCCTCCCCCTCCCCAAATCTCTTAGGATAGAGTAAATTATGATTGATGTGTGAGACCCCAACTCTTAGTCCCACATCATTGGGTTAAGGGAATTTGTGGTGGTATATAAGTGATCGTGAATAGCTACTGTATAACTTGAGATTAACCTTTTGAGTTACGTGGTTAGAAGAATAATTAGCAGATCAACTGACACAAATGAATGGCAACAAAAAAAAAAGGTGAAACTTCTAGTAGAGTGCGTGGAGGGTACACACGCATTGTAAGTGTATGTGCAAGTGTTTATGTAAATGTGTCAATGTTGAAGTGATTTCCACATAACTCATTATATGCGGCAGTGTAAATTATTACTTCCTTTTGGAATTATATCGTCACGTGGTGCTCCACAAGTCTATACCACCAGATATTTACGCGAGAATCTAGAATTAAGTGTATCGACCCCATATGAATGGGTGATAGTAGAGGCCCTTAAAGCACCACGTGGCGGTGCTCAATGAGCACTAGTAATCTATAACTGGAGATGGTAGTGATCTTCGAAATTGGGATGGCAACAACATGTACGTGATAGCCGATAAAAAAAAAACAAAAAAACGTGTATGTGATGCAAAATGGACAGCCGGATCAACTGCTTGACAGGAATGTCGAGCCGTCTATGTTGAGATCAACAGCCGAATCAGTCATTTGGCACCACTTAACAGATATATTGCCGCTCAGCACCATCCCCTCCGATGCACAATACGGCCTGTTACCATCATATAGTCGGTCAAAGGTTGTTTTGCTATTGAAAATCGTCTAAATTGGTACAGCAACTACATGGAGGCCCACTAATATCGGGGATCACCTAAAATGACTTGATTAATAATCTTTTGATCGACATCAATCCGAAGAGATTTGGCCAAGTGAAGATGAGAAAATAATAAGTGATCGTCCTTCATGAGATCGCATGTTCAAATCCGACGGAGGCCAAGCATCGCAAATCTTGGAGGCCACTGAAGGGTTTATATATATGGTTGTTAAATCAAAGTTCCGGAATTAGTCAAGATTTACGCAAGTTGGCCCGAACATCCGACTGAAAAAAGATATATATATATGTATATATACATACATCATGTATGTATGTATATATACATACATGTATATACATGTATGTATATATACATACATACATGATGTATGTATATATACATATATATATATCTTTTTTCAGTCGGATGTTCGGGCCAACTTGCGTAAATCTTGACTAATTCCGGAACTTTGATTTAACAACCATATATATAAACCCTTCAGTGGCCTCCAAGATTTGCGATGCTTGGCCTCCGTCGGATTTGAACATGCGATCTCATGAAGGACGATCACTTATTATTTTCTCATCTTCACTTGGCCAAATCTCTTCGGATTGATGTCGATCAAAAGATTATTAATCAAGTCATTTTAGGTGATCCCCGATATTAGTGGGCCTCCATGTAGTTGCTGTACCAATTTAGACGATTTTCAATAGCAAAACAACCTTTGACCGACTATATGATGGTAACAGGCCGTATTGTGCATCGGAGGGGATGGTGCTGAGCGGCAATATATCTGTTAAGTGGTGCCAAATGACTGATTCGGCTGTTGATCTCAACATAGACGGCTCGACATTCCTGTCAAGCAGTTGATCCGGCTGTCCATTTTGCATCACATACACGTTTTTTTGTTTTTTTTTTATCGGCTATCACGTACATGTTGTTGCCATCCCAATTTCGAAGATCACTACCATCTCCAGTTATAGATTACTAGTGCTCATTGAGCACCGCCACGTGGTGCTTTAAGGGCCTCTACTATCACCCATTCATATGGGGTCGATACACTTAATTCTAGATTCTCGCGTAAATATCTGGTGGTATAGACTTGTGGAGCACCACGTGACGATATAATTCCAAAAGGAAGTAATAATTTACACTGCCGCATATAATGAGTTATGTGGAAATCACTTCAACATTGACACATTTACATAAACACTTGCACATACACTTACAATGCGTGTGTACCCTCCACGCACTCTACTAGAAGTTTCACCTTTTTTTTTTGTTGCCATTCATTTGTGTCAGTTGATCTGCTAATTATTCTTCTAACCACGTAACTCAAAAGGTTAATCTCAAGTTATACAGTAGCTATTCACGATCACTTATATACCACCACAAATTCCCTTAACCCAATGATGTGGGACTAAGAGTTGGGGTCTCACACATCAATCATAATTTACTCTATCCTAAGAGATTTGGGGAGGGGGAGGGGTGCTTACAGGAATCGAACTCTGCCCGGCCATGTGCATGGGAGACAAAGGAGGCGCGCACCAACTGCACTCCACTCCACTCTACTTGCGAAGTTTCACCTAGCTAATTACTTTGTTTTAAATTGTTAGTCCACTACAAAAAATCGTGTAATTTTAAATATTAAGAGTAAAATACTTTCGTACATAATTTTCTAGATTTTCTCCTCCAAAGTAAAAATCTCACCATAAAGTTTAAGCCTGTCCACATTGCCCTCTACTAATTAATGATTACTCCCAACCAAACGAAATTGTACCTGAACTTGATTTGTAAATGATGTGGTTAATTGGTTGGAAGTTTTCGTTTTATCATTTGCAATGCAAAAGAGTGGATAAAAGTGCAACCAACTATAGTAACCTCTTCTGGATGTATCATAGGGTCGGCCCTATCTATTTTGGGGCCCTAGGCCAAGTGGCCAACTAGCAATATTTGGCCTATTTATTTTTAAGTTTAATAGAAATATTAGATCACATGATAAAGAATAGTTTAAAAGGTAGAACATAAATATTTAAGTAAATTACGTGTATAAAAGAACATTTTTAGAATATTAAAGTTGCAAAGCATGAGAAAACAAAATTTGGAATGTGGACATATGATTTATTTGAAATATATCTCTTTATGCAAAAAGTGTTTGCAAGTTCATTGTGAGTTAACAATACCCACGATTGGAATGCATCATTCTCATCCTTAGGTCGTGAGTTCGAGTTGTGGCAAGCTCACCCCCGTAGGTCGTGAGTTCAAGTTGTGGCAAGCTCAAATGTTTAACAAAAATGATATACCAGTAGATTGGAGTATGTAGGATTCAAACTTGAACCAAGCGTTGCAAAACTAGGCACCTACTGCTGAACCACGCAATTATATGGTTTGTGAATTTGAATACATAATATATATACACTTTCACGAAAATAGGAGCTCCTTTTTTTGGTTGGATTTTGGGGCCCCAGGCAATGACCTCTTGGGCCGTGCCCTAGGGCTGGGCTTGTATGATCACAAGAATTTCAGACCAAACGACCGCCCCATGAGAAAGCAATCACAAAGTTTTTTATCACCCTACCAAAGGCTAATGGATCACAATTCAAGTTCGAAGAAGGCAATATGTGAAGAGGCGTCGACGGCACTACTCAAGTTTTGGACCTCATGATCCACGCAAACCACCAGAGGGTAAGTTTTCATTTTGTGAACTCTACTTCAGAGTTTGACATTTTCATGTAGTAAAATAAGAAGAGAACCGAATTTAGAATTAAAGTTGAATAACAATAAAACGTAGTCACTTGCTGAGGGAAAAAAAAAATACTAATAAACTCAACAGCTGCTATCTCCTTGGTTTTGGGTAAGGTTAAATATTAATAGATATAACCTGTGCACTTCTTATAAAAAAAGAAAAAAGGAAAAAAAAAAAGTGCATGCACTTGGTAGGGGAAATGGGGTATATTCTGTGGCAATGCGTATTCGAGCGCCAACCGTTAGCCACATCACTGGAAAACGTGCTGTTCAATCTTCTGCCTACATCCTATCGTTTTGGAAAAAAAAAAACAGAAGAAAAAAAAGAGAAAAAACACTTATGTCTTCATCTTTCCTATGAAAACATGGCCTTTGCCCTTTGGTGACTCCGAAAGGCCGCTTAATTTATCTCGACCTTTGAATTATGACCCGTTCCAGAACACTTTCTTAAAAAATAAGTATTTATTTCATATTTTTAAATTCAAAAATAATGTAAATGAAAAATAATTTTTTGATTTTTTTGGTACCGTATAAAAGATCTCATCAAGATCTTTCAAACGAGATCCATATTGCGTATTTTTAGATTTCATTAAGCCCATTATTTTTGAGTTTGAAATTGTCTTCCATGTGCTTTCCTTCCCTTTCATCGTATTAGATTATTAACCACTAAAAATTCATCTAAAAGTTTAAGCTG
The DNA here is from genome assembly GCA_025642025.1 of Rhododendron ferrugineum. Taxonomy (NCBI): domain Eukaryota; kingdom Viridiplantae; phylum Streptophyta; class Magnoliopsida; order Ericales; family Ericaceae; genus Rhododendron; species Rhododendron ferrugineum. Next base: position 4,145,776 of record JAOTQK010000020.1, read on the forward strand.
TTAGAAAGAGGAATAATTTTATTATTTATACCTTCAACACGTCCTTTCACGTGTACCCAGGCTCTCTCCATAAGCTGGCTAAACATGTATATATGTTTTAATATTAGGTAGGCAGTGAGATTCGAACACATGATCTATTACCTGCTCAGATACCATATTAGATTGTTAACCACCAAATCATCTAAAAGCTTAAGCTGTCACGGGCGAGCGGTGTGTGCTCCGATCTCTCTCCGATGATTGGAAACGTTTACTTGCAGAGCTCGTCGAGTAGAACAACGACTATGCAAAAAAAATTAGCTCAATTGGATATCATTAAGTGCTTAATCGAAATATCTTTATCTTGAAAAAAATGGATCTGAAACACTAGTTCAAATCCACCGGAACCCATTATTGCCAAGTTACATTTGTTTCGATCAGGTACTTAATTAATGATATCCGATCGAGCTAGTTTTTTGCATAGTTGTTCTACTCGACGAGCTCTGCGAAGTAAAAGTTTTCAATCATCGGAGCGGAACCGGAGCAGACCCAACCCCAAGTTCGATTGGAACCTAAGGACACATATATTTTTACACATATCTTGCACATACACTTTTATGGGGCCAATCTCGGGTTCCACCAATATGATCCGAATCGCTCATTATTTTTAAAATAACGTTTTAAGATTTTCTGTAAAAAACCAACTCGATAGGATATCGGTAAGGGCTTTTTCAGAAATCATAGGGTGAAACAGTCTGATTCGCCCTGCGATTTCTGAAAAAGCCCTTACCCATATCCTATCGAGTTGATTTTTTACAGAAACTCTTAAAAATTTATTTTAAAAATAATGAGCGGTTCGGATCATATTGGTGGGACCCGAGGTGGGCCCCACAAAAATGTATGTGCAAAATATGTGTAAAAATGTATGTGCAAGAAGCATGACACCTTTTATAATTAGTAGTCGTGATTAAGAATGTGGACCCATTAATTAATATTACGTAGTGATTAAGAATGTGGACGCGTTTTCGATCATCGGAACGGGACCAGATCAAGCAGACCCAGCTCGTCCAGGACAACACAGCATCAACCCCCAGTTCGATTGGAAGAGCCTTTATTAATTAGTAGTCGCGATTAAGAATGTGGACGCATTAGTAGTACGTAGGGATTAAGAATGCCGACGCAGGACGCTTTTATGTTTACATACATTTCAATGGGCTCATAACGTTAACTACGAGGGGCATGTGCCTTCCGAGGTCCTTTATGCTTTTTTTTTTGGCCGGTGAATAAAAGTATATTGCCTTCAAGTTCAAATCCGGCGGGGCATATCCTAAATCTAGTCGGTTCCATCAGCATTTGAAAGTTGGCATAAAACTGGGGGCTAGACCTAAGGGGTGTTTTCGGTAGTAAAAAATTTGTAGATTTTCATTTGTGATTGAGAAGTTGTTAAGTATTTTCGGTAGTGAATAAGCTGTTGAGAAATGTCAAGTTGTTTCCGATAGTGAATAAGTTGATAGGTTTGTGAGTAGAGTTACTGTAGTAAAAACAGTTTTTATTGACAATTTTTTTGTTAGTGGAAACAAGATGGTAAAATCCTGAAACTTTTTTGTTAGTAGAAACGAGATGGTAAAATGCGTTGAGTTTTTAGTGTTTTTTGTTAGTGGAAACGGGGCCTTAAGTCACATAATTCACGCGCTTGAGCGGGTGCGTCTTTGAAACACATGCCAACCTACCAAAATTCGCAAGAGCAAGAATTGACAGCACATATGCAATTTGAGGATCGAGAGCGAGAGCGTCGGACATTTTGAAAGATTATGTGGCTATGGGCAGAGTTCGTGACATACTACCTCGTTTGGATTATTCAAACTTACCTTGTTCAAAATAAATTATGAATGAGTCAAGCTAGCTCGAAGTACTCGAGCTTGGAGTGCATACACAAGCTTGGAGGTCGATAACAGAGGGCCGGGGGACCTACAAGTTTGCCTCGAGCTAGTTTAGTTGAATATCTTCGAGCTAGCTAAGTTACATTGTTCATGAACATCGATCTTCGTCCTTTGGCAGGGCTAGACGATGTGAAGATATGAAGTTAATGTTTTGGATAAATGACTGTTGACTATCATCAATTACTTTCCTCCTCTATCCTCCCATACATATCTCTAGAAAAACAAAAGAATTATTCAATGTCTCTGGGGCACCGTCACGGGGTGCCCTAGACCCCTTTTTCGGCATACATGCATTGTGGTGGGGTCTAAGATATAGTTTACACACCTCAGAGGGATCGGGGGCACCATGTAACACTGAATAATCACTTAGAAACGGAAAACATGCATTTTCTAGTGACACATGCATTTGAGCACTAGATATCAACTTGCTTTAAGGGGTACATTTTACCACAACCCTTACTTACATATGCACTTACAATGTGTGTGGGTCTCCACGCCCTCTACCAGAAGTTTCAAGCTAGCTAGCTACTTTCTCCATTTCAAAATATTGTTAGTCCACTGCAAAAAGTAACCTCCTCTGGCCATGACCGGAGACGGCCTCATTAGGAATCAATCACCCATAAGTTTTTTATTGCCCTACCAAGGGCTCGTGGATCAGCGTCCAATTTCGCAGAGAGAGAGAGAGAGAGATTCAAACGGGCTTCGACTGAAGTACTCAAGTTCTGGACCTCATGACCACACAAATCACTCGGGAGTAAGTTTTCAAATTTTATGAACTCTAGCTAGTTCCTAGTATTAACATTTTCAGATATATTATTATAGGAAGACTAAATAGTTGATCAATAACAATAAACAAAGTCACTTGTGGCAGGTAAACAGCTAATACCTTCTTAGGTCTTGGGTTAGGTTAAATACCATATATATAACCTGCAATGCCTGTTCTACGCGCGCCAACCCTACGTTAGCCAACATGGCTTGAAAACGTGCTGTTCAATCTTCTGTCTACATCCTATCCTATCGTCTGGTAAAAAAAAAAATTCCCATCTTTCATTTACGGAGTAATTCCTATGAAAACATGACCTTTGGTGACTCCCAAGGGCTTCTTTAATTTAATTATCTCCACGTTTGAATTAGTCCCAACCTTATTGTTTTTAATTTTTTTTTTTTGTGTTTCATAATTAATCCCAACCTTCCACGTGCTGTCCTTTCTCTTTCCTTTTGAAGTTTTTTTTTTTGTGTGTGTGTGCCAATATTGTATACATTAAGAGGGAGTTAGTGCGTTAGTTCACAGCGTGTTTCAGAGGTTATTCATAACTCTGAATTCCAAACGCCCACAACGGAAGTCAAACCCTGACCTCCCACATAGGAATGACCAGAAAATGCCGATTGAATTAGAGCCCATTGGCCCTTCCTTTTGATGGGAAGAGCCTTTTGTTAGTGATTAAAGAATGTGCCCTTTCAAGGTCA
>JAOTQK010000020.1:4155325-4168134 GCA_025642025.1 Rhododendron ferrugineum
GTACGGTTGGTCCGGTTGGAGTCGGAGATCTCGAGCGAGGAGGGGGCATCGCCATCAAGAAATAACCCTAACAGATCTCTCTCTCTCTCTCTCTCGAGAGAGAGAGAGAGAGATTAGTAGATTACAGAATGCAAATAGATCGAGAGAGAACGAGAGAGAGAGAGAGAGAGAGAGAGATTTTACCCTAGTTGAGGTCTACTGTCGACACTCGACAGAGAGAACACGAGAGAGAGAGAGAGAGAGTTTACCCTGGTCGACACTCGACGTCGACTGGGGAGGGAGATCGTCGGGAACCTGGGTGGACGGTGGACCGTGGGAACTGGGAAGTCGACAGAGTCGGGAAGACAGCAGCAGTAGAGCTGGGGCTGGGTGTGTTTAATTTAACCCTAACAGGTAATAAGAGTAAAGAGGTATTTATACTCGGGCATTCGGGGCGGATCGGAGCGGATCGGATACGGATCGGGGATCGGATTCGGGGCGGATCGGATCGGAGGAAAACTTATATCCGAATCCGATCCGAACTCCGAAAAAATCCCCGAATATCCGATCCGTTCGGAGCGGATAACAGATCGGATTCGGACGGGTCGGCCGAGATGGCCATCCCTAGGTGGCGGATTCAGGGTCAATAGGACTTTAAAAACTTAACAATGTGGAAATCAAGTTAATTAGGGAAATAAATCATGCTAGAGTAGTGATAATTAATTAAGGATACAAAATCTGACACACAATTAATTACAGCCGTTTGATGCAAATGGACCCTACACAATGCACGTCGAACCCCACGCATCATACGGTTGCGAAAAAGTCTGTTTATATATCAATATGTTCTATCATGATTATTTTGCTACGTAAAGAGTCTTATGTGTGTACATCGGAACACAACTACGTTCAAAACCTTTGAAACACATTTTTCATTATTTTGTGAGATTCGCTTATTCCCAACAATTTATGTCCGTATCTATGTACACAAATCTGTACACACAAATTTTCTTACACGCAGTTAAAAAATATAAGAAAATTACTTTTTATACTTTATTCTTTAAATATAAGGTGAAAGTATACGGCGAATCCCTCAGCTACCATTTTTTCTACGGAAACCCCATAACATTTTAAATCACCCATACAGACCCCTCAACTATATGAATTGAAAAATTGACTAATTTTGTTAACGGAATAAAGGGAAATGATAATTCTACTCCTAAGAAATCGCCAACGCTGACCCCCTCATCTATAAAAATTGTCCACGCTGACTCCTTCATCTTAACGATTTTTTTGACAGAAAGATGCTGATGGGTTAACGGTTATAGTTGAGGGGGTCTGTATGAGCGAATTTAAATGTTAGGACGTCTCTGTGGAAAAAAGAAATAGTTGAGGGGATCTTCGTGTACTTTCACCTGAATATAATTGGTAAATAATTCTTCAGTGCTTACAATTACATCCAAGTAATCCGTGGATTAGCCCTTCAAGATTAATTGAGGTGGCCGTAAATTGACCCGAAAACTTAAAAAGTTGAAATTATCTAAAAATATTGCAAAATTTATGACTCAGAGATAAGCACAGCACACTTCGGCATGAGGTTAGAAAAACCTCCCCTAATGAAAAATGTAGAGAGAGAAAGAGAGGAGGGAGAAGGTTGATGAATGAAACCCGCCTCAAAGTAGGCACTATTCGTACAGCCCGCTCCTTATATACTACTACTACACCGTCGTCTACGTTCACAACTGTATATCTCTATTTATAACCGCATATATATATATACATATACCCAACCAATGGCGGTGGTGGAACCGTCGCCGGCGACGAACTCCCGGCAGCAGATGAGGAAGCACGAGGTTTACAATGAGGTCCTCCGCAGGCTGAAAGAATCGCCGAATGTCGAGGAGGTTGAACAGCCTGGCTTCGACGATCAACTTTGGGCTCACTTCAATCGTCTCCCCACTCGGTACCCTCGCGATACATACATATGTTTACTTTTACGCATACTTTTGTAAGATAGATGTGTGTATCAATGTTTTAAATAAATATCGGCCGGTACGTAGCGTATCTGTTGATAGGTAAAGGTTTTTAGCCTTCTGATGCCGTTACACCTCGATATACGGTGGGACAGAAGATCACATGCATATCGGCTGGTTCTCTGTATCGGTGTATTTCCGAGCGAGCCGAACAGTTGATCTTTTCTCAAATTTAACGAGCTTCAAAATTATGTTCAATGCTGAATTCTTGTTTATGAGGCTATCCGATGTCAAACAATCTTTAGCTAAGCAGATCGCGAGTAGCTTGGATTTTTTTGAAAATCATAAGTTGCATGAGTCGATTTTTCAATAAGTTGAATGAGTGGAGTAGTAACTTGCTCAAGTTTGGTTTGGAAGATTTAACGAGCTTCAAAATTATGTTCAACTTTGAATTTTTGTTTATTAGGTTATCCGATCTCAAACGATCTTTAATTAAGCAGATCGCGAGGAGCTCGGATCTTTTTGAAAATCATAAGTTGAATGGGTCGAGTAGTAATTTGCTCAAGTTTGGCTTGAAAGGTTAACGAGTTTCGGAAAATGTTGAAGCTTGGTTGTTTATTCAATAAGGTAATCTTGAACGGGCTTTTAACGAGCGAACATGAGATCGAACTCGAGTAGCTTGGTTCGTTTTTTAGCGCTAGTTCTTTCATTTCATGTATCAATGGTTGCATCTCACGGCATTTTTTTGTCTAGGAAGCTGAGCTTTGTCACAGCTTATTGACCAAGGATTTATAAAAGTTGATTTTTGAGAAGCTCCAATTCGCTGCTTTTTGACTTTTGATTTCAATTAGTAGCTTTTACATAAGCTCCGATTGCAAGTTTGCAACACACATTTTACTTCTGTATAATGGACACTGAATATTGTGGCTGCTGGAATGAGTTAATTATTATTTTTGGAATGAGTTAATTATTCAGTATAACGATATTGGTGAAAGTATTTGACATTTTGACGTGGATTTTGATCTTGTGCATTGCAGTTATGCACTTGATGTGAATGTGGAGAGGGCGGAAGATGTTCTGATGCATAAGCGTCTACTGCAACTGGCTCATGATCCTGTTAATAGACCTGCATTTGAAATTCGGCTAGTGCAGGTAAGTCTATTTGCTCTGGCAGCATGATTGAATTGCTTCATTGACAATCAAGATCTCAATTCCATTGGGACTAGTCCTCAGCAGTAACGGCTCCAAACATTTTTGTTAGGATAGCCATTCAGAAAAACTCAAATCTATGGGCTTTATTCGAGTAACCATAACTAAAAGATAGATGTACAAGTTCTCACATGTGGAAGTCATTACATAATAGTCTCATAATCAAGATCCAATCAAAGACATATATTTCATTCAATGGTATAGTGCCAGACTCCATGTGCCGTTTGAGTATTCCCCTATACTCTACGACGCAGATTCAGGACTGATTTGCTTGACTTTTGGTATAATTTTGTTTTGCTGATCCTTCAAGATGATTGATGAATAAAGTATATCACAAGTGATTTTATTACATTTTTCAGTTTGTTCCCTCCAATTTCTTCATTTGCCTTCACGGTATGGGACCTCCTTTGTTGCTGAATTCCCCCGTCTGAGTGTTGTGTAGTAATTGTAAGCTTAATTTGTGGGGTCGTGTGAGGTGAGGTTAGGGGGCAAATTGAGTGAGTGGGGAAGACAGAATTAAGAGAAGTGGTCGGGGATTTTGCAACTGGAAGAGATTGGTTGGGAGTCGGGAGTTTATGATGTATATATTATACAATGTATTTGCTATATGTGTATGTGTGGTGTAGTGTTGAGGTGTGGGAGTGAGAGACCAAAGTGACCTGGGAAAGAGAGGGAGGTTGTGAGTTATGGAATGTTCATTGTTTTGAATATTATGGAAATCATTTTTTCATTGTTTGTGTGAAATAACTCTCCTCCCATAACGATGCACTTATCAAAATTGGCATATTCCGTCTAAATTGCTTGATGCAATTCATTTTGGCAAATGCTCTCTCATACAGGTTCCACCCATAACCGCTGATGGAAACACAGATGATTCTACTAGTCCAAGTTCTCTGTGGAATGGAGGTCCCCAAAGGTCTGATTTCTAAGTAAATAGCTAACAAGTTTGCTTTGTTTTTGCTGCACGTAGGTTCTGTAGCTCGTGTGAGTTGTTTATGAATGGAATTGGTTTTGTTATTCAGTCCATTTTTGTACTCGTTAACTCTCAAAGATTATGCTGAGATCTGTACGCTTTCAATATGTTAGCATTCATCCACCACCTGCTTTTGGTTCATCTTCAAATCTCGAAGCACTTGCACTTGAAGATGGGGACAGTGCTGTTCGCAGCCTTCAATATTCCCGGTACATAATGCGAAGATTCAATTAACGTCTTACTTTTCTGTCAGTATTCCTTGTTGACAGAACATATATCGTGGTCAGCTTATGCCCAGAACATCTTTAATGGCTCTATAGAAGTTCAAAGCATTTGTGAACGTGAATTTTTGTGGAACAAAAGAGGTTGCATTTACATTTCCTTGCATGTTTTTCATTATCTGCTTTTGCCTATTAGTGTTATTCTTAGGAAGGAATTACAAACTTTATTTTATAGAGTCGTTTACGAACGGGGAGTGTGGTTCCTAGCATTATATCCTCATTCATTTGTTCATAGGATAGCCACTAATTTTCAAAGAATGAGATCTTATCTCCCTGTCATCAATCATTCAGTTGCTCAAGTATAATCATCTCAATGCAACCTTCAGTCTATGATAATACTGCAACTCTAGGATTATCTTTTTTTTTCCCCAAAGTATTGTGCATGTCTTTGTAGTTGTGAAGAAGTAAAAATCTCATGCAATAGTATGCTAGAAAGGAGAATAACCTCTCTCATGGCCAAGGGGACAAGGAAACATGAACCTTTTCATCATTCAAAATCATTGAAAGCGCAAAACATATGCAATCTGAATAATGGAATACACGATTAGGAAGCAACTGACAATCTGGTTGAAAATCCGATTAATTGTGAATGTATACACTATTATATCAGTGGTAGATTTTTTAATTCATTACTACAAAGCTATCTGCAAATGTATATCCTTTCTATTTTTAGTGATTCGTGATATTACTGTTTTGCATTATGTACCTTATGTGCTTTTGTGATTGACAATTATACAGACCCATGCATGAAATCACGTTTTCAACAGATGACAAGCCAAAGGTCCTCAGTCAGGTAGGTAGTGTGTTTGCTTACGTTAATTCCCTATTTGATTCTGTAGAAATTAAGTCCAAAGCCCATATTGATCCCAGATGCTTTTACAAATATTGATCACCGTAATCACTTATATATAGTCAGGAAATGGAGAAGAAGATGTGGCTTAGACCAAGTCTTTCCACCCAGTTATGTTCCATGGGAAAATAATCCAGTCACTCATGATCATCATTTTCATCATCATCTTGATTACCGTTGTCATCATTAGAATTTTTTAATTGGTAGGTTCACATTCTCACTATTAGGAACAAGATTCAAGAGGGCATGCATTCTGTATTGGTTATGATAAATCGTTATTCCCAAAAGAGGATAGTTGAATACACTATAATTTTATGTTTAATGGTTTGACTTTATTGCTTGAAAGAAATGAGATTGCATTCAACTCTTCAACCCTAGAACTGTCGTATATAGTCGCTGGTTTATATTCTCATAGAAGCTTGTAGCTCTACCATTGTTGGAGAGAAATGCATGCTCTTAAAAAATCTTGAAGTAGTAAATTTGGACCATCACAAATATTTTAAATTCGAAGCTTATGCACGAAAGAAATGAAGTACATTCTTGCAAAAGAAGACCCCCTTTGAGTTTTGGCTATATTTTGATGTTTATACCACATAAAATATGCAGTTGACAACCTTGCTAGCTGAGGTTGGACTGAACATCCAGGAAGCCCATGCTTTTTCTACAACAGACGGGTACTCCTTGGATGTCTTTGTCGTTGATGGTTGGCCTTATGAGGTAATTTTTTATCATACAGTTCCTTCCAAATATGTAGGTGGGGTGCTTATGCCCTTGTGGTAAAGCTACCTAGGGTATAGTAGCTTTTCAAGTTTTACTTTCTTGTTGACTTGTGGCATCCATCAATTTTCTTCCAAAAAGCAATTCGGATCTTCATTATACATTTTTGCCCGCATAAGACTGCTGTAATTGTTCCTTATGTGTTAAGAGTTTTTTTTTTTCTTAAAATTTCATTCCTCTGCAGTTTTAATCAGTTGATATAGGAATTATTTGGAATTTTCGCTACATTTTTAATATTTCAGATTAGTTAATCTGAAATTCAAATAGAACTGAAGCTCTTTGAATTATCTTTATATTATCATGCCTATGCTTCGATATTTCTTAACCCATTTTTCCTCTTTCGACTCGGTAGGAAATTTTTTTGATCCATTGTTTCGTTGATTTAGGAAATTGAGCAGCTCCGCACAGTAGTAAAGAAGGAATTGTTGAAGATAGAGGTATTCCCCACTAATTTTTGTCGCAATGTTTTGTCTGAGATTCAAATCCTTGTTGTGTTGGAAGGCATTAGCATGGTTGTTTTGCAATTTGTGATATTTTGGTTGTTTTATGTGGTTGGGACTTGGGATTCGAGGATTAAGGTTGCAGTTTCTCGACTCTTGGGTCATAAACTTCATCGACTTGGGATTCGGATACTCCTTGTTCCAATATTGGTACCTAGAAGGCATAGTTTTGAACTTCTCAGAACTTCCCTTTTCTAAACTGAAGAGAATAACCGAATTGATGTTTAAGATGTTTATATCTGGCTTATCTTTAGACTGTGAACTGCATTCATTTGTTAGCTCCCTGAGACTTTCTCTATTAAAATGCCCTAGTAAAATAAAGCACTGGGTCGGTGAGGTTTTCTTTCAATTCATTTGTGCAGACATTCCACTGTGATTGATATACTTATCATTTACTGAACTGAAGTTGGAACGAGATCCTCAAATGCGCATTATTACAATTGTAATCTTACATGGGGCAAGATATACTTCTGTGCATCATCTCACGATTTTACTCTTTGTAATTTTTAAGTATTTATTATGGGGTAGTGGAATACAAGTTTACATGAACAGTCATTTTGAACAGAAGATCCAACTCTTTGTTCGTCTGATGTGTAATCATTTTCTCTGAAATTGTGTTCTTGTGATGTCCCTTTTGGTGACGTAAGAAACTTTGAGAATTTTGGTATATGCTTAAGTGATGACGTGTGTATTGCTACTAGAACAGCATAGAATTAACGTAACTTTTTCCTATGCATATTGTGCTTGAATTATGTCAAAATTCCTGCAGTCTTTACTTTGTTTTTTTGTTTAACGTGATTTCCTTCTCCATTGCAGTTTTTGATTGTCCGTTATGAATTGATTCTCAACTTAAACTTGTTGAGTTGATTCTTAACAATTTGAGTTGTTATGCAGAACCGGTCTTTGCCAAAGCTTCTTTTGTTATCTCATATGGATGAGCAGGAGCAAACAGTTATTCCACGTGAAATTGATCATTTGAAAATTCCTAATGATGGGACTGACGTGTGGGAAATTGATCCTCGACTTCTTAAATTCGGGAAACAAGTTGCTTCTGGGACATATGGCGATCTGTAAGTTTAGCTTATCTTCGACACATCTTCTGAACCTTCTGATTGCGCTAGGTCTTCAATAACTAAATCCTTTTTGATGTTCTGTTCGGACGCACCCACTAGGGCAGCAAATTCACCCAAAAGAGGCATGAGTCCTAGTTTTCTTAACTTACCTATCAAAACAACAACTAAATCTTATTAGGGCCCATCTTATTATTGATGCAGATACAGAGGTACTTACTGCAATCAGGAAGTAGCTATCAAAATCCTGAAGGCTGACCAAATAAATGCAAACTGCCGGAAGGATTTTGCTCAAGAAGTATTTATTTTGAGGTTTGTCAGATCATTACTTTTCGATTGAGTTTATATCATTATATGTGTAGTTATCCTGCATATATGGTGCACCCGTTTTGCTGACCTACTACAATCCCCTTACTGACACATGATGAATGCGATCATTCCTGCAGCTTCTAGCAGCAATAATTAGGCTTCCTTAGGCTTTTATTGTTAGTCCTTTTTTTCCCCCCATATATTGATTTCAGTATGGTGAGTTATCATCTCACTCTAGTTATCATCTTTTTCACTGCGATAAGGGAAATGTTATAGTAGAAAACAGATAATGCAATGATCTAATTTAAAAATGTTTACTTTAGGTCTTCTAACTTACTCCTCTTTTGACACTTGCAGGAAAGTTCGGCACAGGAATGTTGTACAATTCATTGGTGCATGTACCCAATCTCCAAGCTTATGCATTGTTACAGGTATATAATCGTGTGCCTCCATGTATGTCTAGGGGAATGCATTTTGTAGTTGGAGTTTTTCTTCTTCTTTTGGAGCATTTTCTTATTCTAACTGTTCACAGTTTTTGTGTTTTATCTTCACAACTCCAGAATTTATGTCTGGTGGAAGTGTGTATGACTATCTCCACAAACGAAAGGGTACTTTTAAGATACCATCTTTATTAAGAGTAGCAATCGATATATCAAAGGGCATGGACTACTTGCACCAGAACAATATAATTCATAGAGACTTGAAGGCTGCCAATCTTCTGATGGATGAGCATGATGTGAGATGGTTTCTTTATTGTATTCTTGATACTGCGAAACTTGTTTTTTATTTTTATATAGTAATTTCAGTTCGCCAGGGAACCTGGCGAACTCATTCCTATTTCGAAGCATTGACAATGCGCAAAACTTTTCACTTCGTTCACCCAACCCAATGTGAATAGCTTCTATCGTAGTCATTTCTAGGCTTCTAGTGTGTTGTCACTTTGTAGACAGATATGCATCAGCATAGTAGTTACTATCATAAAATCTCAGCTTGAATCATCTCTTCTCATGTCATCTATCAAATTTTTTTGAAGAGCTATCAGTTGCGGACACTTTCTTTATATTGGCAACAGTTGAATTCAATGAAATCCTAGATTCTTTCTGCCTTGTCTAATCCCCAAAAGTCTTTATCAGTTCCATTGATCTGGTATTTACAAGGCATTGAAATTCAGTATGATTAAAAGACTAAGTCCAAGCAATGTCTAAAAAACACTGTATAATATTGTGTTACAGGTTGTTAAGGTGGCTGATTTTGGAGTTGCTAGAGTGAAAGCTCAATCTGGAGTTATGACGGCAGAAACCGGGACATATAGATGGATGGCTCCTGAGGTATTTGTAGTTTGAATGAAATCTTGTTCTAAGCCAGATATGATGCCCTATGGGATAAAAGATGATATGAGGAACAACAAAGACATACTTGGCCATGGTAGCAGAGTGCTATATGATGTGGTTTTTGTGAGTGTTCAGTACTTCAGTCAGTTCAGCATGAAAAAATTTAGTCAATAGTGAACACTTTCAGCTTAAGCTGTGTTGCGGCCACTTATTGCTCGTGATGCCTCAGATTCTGCTTTTGGCTTACAGATCAAAAGCAACTCAAATAAGCTTAACAGAACTGATTGTTTTGCCTATCAAAAAAACAAAGCTGAATGTTTAGAAGCTCCATTTTTATACTATTCAGCTTTTATTTAACTAACACCGAGAAAAAGGTGCTAGTTCTTGGTGACAATTGTTATGCATTTTCTAATGGAGGTTGACTTCATTATTTGCTTCTGATATTTATTCTGCATTAAAGGTTATAGAGCACAAGAGTTATGACCACAAGGCTGATATTTTTAGCTTTGGAATTGTAATGTGGGAGTTGTTAACTGGAAAGGTAACATTTTGTGGTGACAACCATTCAATTTGTGCTGATTAAAAAACAAAAAAAAATCAATTTGCTACAATTGTTTCTGTACCATAATAGGCGTTCGTATTTGACTTTTCAGATTCCGTACGAGTATTTAACCCCTTTACAAGCTGCCGTTGGAGTAGTTCAACAGGTAAATATCTATTTCCCTACCATTGTTGGCTTGTTAGTCGTTCCTGGTTAGTGCTTACATGTAGCTTTCACCACATTTTTTACTTTCAACTTAGTCTTCTGTAACGAGAAACCACGCGACTGTCATTGCCTGGGTTTCAGGGTTTACGGCCTACCATTCCAAAGAACGCTCATCCAAAACTTGCTGAGCTGCTTCGGAAATGCTGGCAGCAAGATCCAACTTCAAGACCCAACTTTTCTGAAATAACAGAAATCCTGCAGCAAATTGCAAAGGAGGTAACCTCTAGTTCTATTTTGTGAATAATTGTACCAACTTTCTTGCATAGCTTTTATAGATATCCACACTTCGTACTACGTGAGGTAAACTTGGCTGCATTAAGAGAAGCCAATGGTGTGTGTACTAATAAGAGAGGTTATTGATTGAAGAAGGTGGGAGGTCATAATTTGATTGGTAGTTGAGTTTTGTTGTCTCGATAGAGAGATAGAGAGAGAGAGAGAGAGAGAGAGAGAGTCGTAAAACCCGCTTCTAGGCAACCTTCTCAACAACTAAGAGATTCATTCGGAAACATGGGGCCGAATTGAAGGATTGAAGCACCGAGCAAGCTTCTGCTTTTGGTTTTTCAATTCCCAATTGCATAATCTCTATATATGCAGTTTTCCCAACTGATTCTCAGCTCTCACTAATCAAAGCTGCTTAAGGATTTTCCTATATATCTAGGCCAAACATGTAAGGTAACAGATGATGTACATGGAACAGGTTGAAGATGAGGGAGATGACCGACGCAAAGAGAAATCATCCGGCGGATTCCTTTCAGTCCTCAGGCGGGGACTTAACTGACGCGAAGGGGGACACGGTTTTTACAGTTATACATGAGCTAATACGTGTTTACATTTATAATTGTGGCCATTTCCCATCCGCTTTTTTCATCTGAACTCTGTAGCTTTTTGTTCTATTGATCGACGTTTCATTGACGGTTCTTTCTGATACTCTTTTTTTTTTTTCTTTTTCTTGGAGTTATTCCGTGTGATTTTATATAGCGATTATTGTTTAGATGTTATGCGAGTCGTCACTCATGCAGCCCATTCTACCAATGTATGAAACTATGAATGACAACTGATCACATGGTATATAGATTAATAGAATATGGCTACGGTTGCTAGGTGTGGTTTTCATGGCATTATTGTTATGGAGAAAAAACTTAATTAAAACTAATTTTTTTAACTTCTTATTTGCTTAAAATTGCACCATCTAGCATCCGATGCCCCCCCTCGTACACTGATCCTTTTCTTGTGTTTTCTTTAAACGTGTATAGATTAGGTGTTATTTGTTAGATTTCTTGGAGGGTTCCAACCTAAAGCCAATTGGAAATAGGTGAAGTAGCCTCTATAATATATTAACCAAGTCCGGATGCACGTGGAGGTGATAGACCAGGAGACCAAGAGCTGAGTAATTGACTTGGGCGACGGAGATGACATAGACTTTCACACGAGATGTGAGGCCACTCAAGACCTAGCTCTGATACCATGTTAGGTTTCTTGGATGCCTTCCAACCTAAAGCCAATTCGCAATGGGTGGAGTAGACTCTATGGATGGCTTAGATGAGCAATGTGGGACAAGTCTAATATTATTAAACAAAATGTAAGTTCTAAAATTTCACATTTTCGTTCCAGAAATTCAAAAAAGTACTTATTTTCAAATAATTACTATTTTTTTTTTTTTACAATTTTCAAGCTTTAAAATAATGGAATTACTGAAATCTAAAAATATACAATATGAATATTGTTTGAAAGATCTCGATAAGATCTTCTAAAAGATGCAAAAAAAATTAAAAAATTATTTTCATAAGCACGTTATTTGTAAGTTTAAAAATTAAACATAAGCACTTATTTTTTAAGAAGGTTTAGTAGAATGGGGATTCGGGGTCTTTGACAATTCGGGTCCCCTCATCTCTCTCCACTAGGAATAAGTAGTACACGGACACAATGAAAACACAAACTAAAAAAACAAATTCGTAACAATATGATACGACAATATGAACTTTCTTCATTAAAAGCAAGGAAAAAGTAACATATTCAATAATCTACATTAAAGTTCGTAGCCTTTTCATAAAATATACAAACAAAACTATCGTAATCAATAATCATGAACAAAAGTTACTAAAGTAATGCTTTACAATAGACCACGATAAGTTTTCATGTTTTGAAAGCTTTGCATGATAGTTTCATTGTCAAATGTCAATGCTTCAAATATGCCTCCCCCCCCATATATATGCAATCATGTTTTCACTCGTCCATTGATCACCCATTCGGTTGCGCCAATGATTCTTTACATAATTCATAGTTGAAAACGCCCTCCATCGCTAGCAGTTGCAACTGGTAAAGTTGATGCCAAAACTATAGCAATGTTCTATTTCCCCCTATTAGCTTCAGTTCTTTGATCTGCCAGCCTAGCCTTCAAGCGTCAAGATCGTTTGTACAGACAGACTTTTTAGGTGCTAAGATTTGAGAAAGGAGAATTTGGAACAAAAAAATAAACTTATTTTTGTTTTTCCTTAATTGTACGTAACTACCATTAATTTGCTATGTGATTGAACTTTTAAAGTGGGTTCCTCATTGGATTTTGATTGTAATTTTTTTACTTTTTAGATTTCACTCGTCATGACGAAGCAATAACCTACACCAAAAAAAAAAAATTGACGAAAAATTAACAAATGCAATTTTTTTTAAATAAGAACAAAAATAATAAGCCAAACACCCCCTTATTGTTTTGTGGAGAATTGGCCAATACAACAACTTTGACGTCTTTATTACATTGGGCAACCCAGTTTAAAAGTTCAAGAAAATTACCTTT
>JAOTQK010000020.1:4255411-4268792 GCA_025642025.1 Rhododendron ferrugineum
TGTATAACCCTAGGTTAACCTTTTGAGTCATGTGTTTCGACTAAGGGTTAAGTAGGTCAGCTGGCGTGGGTCTCTATAGTTGGTATAAGAGCACAACCCTGGTCTACATGGTTGGGGCCACCTTTAGAATCTGGTACGAGTCTCTGATGATGTGTTGTACAGAACTAAGTGCCACACCATGGCCACCAGGGGAAGGTTGTTGGGCCAATATAACGGGGAAGTTGCATCGTAAGGTGGGGAGATTATGAGAGCCCATAGTGGGGCAATCCCACTTCGCCCAAAAAAGTGAAATAAAGATAGTATTTAACGAATTCCGACCAGCTACTGTATAACCCGAGGTTCACCTTTGGAGTCACGTGTTTTGGCTGAGGGTTAAGCAGGTTAGCTGCGGGTCGTTAACAGTAGCTGCTAGGGTTCTATTATATATGAAATTCACTTCTTATACCTTCTCGATGTGGGATGTGGGACTCCACAATTTCCCTATGGTCACAGTGTGACACTTAGTTTTGTACAGCACATCAGTGTGCTTATACCAGATTCTACAGGTGACCCCCACCATGTAGACCAGGGTTGTGCTCTGATACTGTAACGACTTGCGCCAGCTGACCTGCTTAATTCTTAGCCGAAACACGTGACTCAAAAGGTTAACCTCAGGTTATACAGTAGCTGCTAGGGTTCTCTTATATATGGAATTCTCTTTCCATACTTTGTACTCCCTCAGGTTTCTTTTTGTTGACAAGTGTCGTACCAAGGCACAAGCTTGTGATACCTCATACCTTGTAGGAAGGCATATGTTCGTGAAGGGATGATTGGGTAATGGCTAAGAAAAGCTCCATTGTCACGAGAAATGGCTAAGGCTAGAACCGTGGCTGCCCCTTGTGAATCTATGACTTCAACGTATTCTTCTAAGCTAAGAGGCTGTGCTTGAGTATGAATTGTGAAATCTTTTGCAAGGACCAAGGAATGTTCCCTGACTAAAAGTACCTAAAGTGTGGAAGCCAGGGCAATGGTCCGTAGGCATGTTGCCTCCCCAGCACTACTTTTGTGCAGCTCGCGTCTCTCTTGCACCTCTATATGGCGCCACCATATGGCACCATCTTATGATGCTTCTCGGTTCCACCTTTTGGCCCTCTGCATCACCCTTTGTGCAATGGTGCCTTTAGAACAACTTGTTTTATTGAAGACATGTGACCATTCATGTACCTTTTTTAATATGCAAACAGTTCCATAGCTTTCCGAATTCTTTTAGTTTCTGAAAAATATGGTTGCCATTGTAAGTGATGTTATGTTTTGTAAAATATTTTTCTGCTGATCAAGTTTTGGTTAGAGAAAATAATCTCTCGCAGCATTTTGGTATGTCTAATTGTTACTGATATGTTCAGCGTGGGAATTATTTTTAATTTCTGGATGTGAGAGTTGGTCAGTTGTAACTCCTAAGCATCAGTACTTCTAAAACTTAAGTTAGCACTAAGTCTTGTATTGTCTGGAATGGTCTAGGTATGGACGATATCGTCCTTGGAATTATCCTTTATCGAGTAAATGTCAGGGTTGGCAAACAGCTTGGTGGCACTATGCTCAACAATCTATTCTGTCTGATGTTCGCAAAAGCTTGAAGAGAACTTCATGGAAGTACCTTGGAGAACGATTGTAAGTTTATTGTTCGTTAAAAGTACAATTTTAAAGATGCTCTGGAATAGCAACAAGGTTGCATTTACGTTGATTGGTCACTGCTCAGTTGTATTAGGTTTAACCTCATCGTTTTCAAACTAAATTTTGGTGGCATGTATGTCAAGTTATTCCCTTTCTCATTCCCTTTCTATTTACGAGGTGGATTGGATGTATCGTTTTTCTTCTATACTTCAATTCTATGCTTTTAATAGGTCGTATGCATGATCTAAAAAATGATTTCATTCCATCATTTGGACACATATTTTGTTGTTTCTGGTGTCGTTGTAAACCATAAGGAACAGAAGGGATTTTGTTTAGGATAGTTAGATAGTTTAGGTAAGTCAGCTGTTAGAAGGCTGGAAACTCCAGGACATAGAGCTAAGCATTATATCACCTAACAAGATGTTGAGAAATTACCGGAGACAATGTTGTTGGATTTGGTGGGACTTTTATTTCCTTCTGGTGTCACTAATCAGTGGTTCTTTTTATCGACATTAAATTGTTTTTGTTGTGGTAGGAGAACATTAAGTCCACCTAAATTGAAGAAAGGAGAGAATGCAGAATTCTTATTCTTCACAAATAGCTCTCCAATCTCTTTAATTAAACAATAATGGACTCCCATTGAAAGAAGTAGATACTGAAGCCTCAAAAAGCTAAAAAATAAATCTTGACCCAAATACTTTACTGTTCTACAGGTTTGTACCATCTTTTTTCATTCCTCTCTAGCCATAGAACCGAGATAATACAAAAAGACATTGAGAAAGTAAATCCCACCACCGATTAAGCCATTTAGGTATGTGTGTGTATGGTTTTGGCTCTCCATGTCGACACATACGGATATGTATGTATATATTCATGTATGGTGGGAAGGATAGCTAGATCAGCTGTTGTGCCATGTTCTTTACATGGAGAAGGAGATGGACAATGAGCATGAATCTGAATACTGCAAACTCACCTTGTGCAGTGCTAGCTTTATTTGCTCTGTTAGGTCCACCGCTCATTTTGTAAATGATGTAGACAGATAGTAGACAACACCTTGTGCAGTGTTATTTGGTAATTAGCCGAAGCTGTGTCTCTTGTCTTAACTTGCAACAATTATATTTCACAGAAGCCGACGCCGCAAGTACGTGAACTTGTACAAGACTAAGTTGAAGTGTCTTCGAGAAGAACAGGTGATGTACTTTCGGCATGAATTCTGCAGCAATGACACTTATCTTGTCTATTTTATTTTTTCTCTTTCTAATTTTCTGCGTATGGTTGAGAGTGGTCCGTGGAACTATGGATATTTGTACAATTGGAACTATGGATATTTGTACATCTTGAAGAATAGAAAATATAGTGAACAGAGTTTTCCTTTCCCTGAAATAAAACCTTGATTTCTTTGTAAGCAAAGCCTACACTATCATATAGAAAATGTGCAAGAAATTTTTTGGAACACTCAAAGAAGGAAATATTCAAGTTGCATGTGGAAATACAGATGACTACATTCAGGCAATTTTTGTAGTTGAAGAAAGATTATACCTTTTTTCCCACTGAATCTCTGAAGTGGTTAGTACACTAGCAAAATATGACAATGACACCAGGAATGACAATTGAGTTTAGTGTAATACAAAGCAGAAATCCTACATGGTGTCAACATTGTAGCAGTAGGCCAATCCGAGACTTAGGCCAGTGAGCAGATATTTTGATAAGTGAAAACTGAAATAGCAGCACTGAAGCTTTGCTGTGTTGCACAGTACATGCCGTTTATTATCTACCATGAACTGTGCATTTTGCTTTTGCAGTTTGCTTATGTCATCAATACCATGAGTTATTTTCTGTCCTTTTGCCTATCGTTTTTCCCTCACCTTGTGTTGGATGGCTGTCTGCTAGGATTACATAAGCTTTTAATTTTGCAGGCTCTTTCATAAAAACACAATTCTTCGACTTTGTGCAACATTAGCGTGTACAATTAGTTGATGAACATTGATACATTTATTCCAGTCTTTGTTTTATCATCAGCTTGTTGATGACAATATTCTTTTTGGGTTGGAGCAAATGGAGAAAGAATCTGATATAGAGGATATATTGAGTTATAGATCTACCGCTGAGAATGAGCTACAGGTATGATTAAGATTCATAATGCATGGTTGTAAAATTCTATGCACCACTTCTTGGGTTCACCATACTGAACGATGCACATTTGTGCACCTTTACGCTTTGTTTGGATGAGAACTTGAAAAAAAAATTCCTACTCAAAAAACACTCATTACCTCTATTTCTCATCATTATTCTCATTTCTCTCTCCACTCTCCAATCATTATTCTCATTTCTCTCTCTATCTCTCTCCACTCATTACCCCTTACCCCTATCTTCAATCATTACCCTATTTCTCTCTCCACTCATTACCCCAAAAACCAAACTCAAAAAATCTTAAAAACCCATCCAAACATAACATTAACTTTCTCAATTTCGACCTTCTTGGTATTAAATGAACTTATAATTTCAACTCGAAAGTAATATCCAATTCATTTGAGTTTTTCTTTACTAAATTTGATTGCAGGAGTTCGTATTGAATTCAAACTCCTGCTTGGAAGTGAGTGGTGCCAGTATAGTTTCGGAGAAGTCACACAATGATGAGCGCTCATCTAGCAGGCCTCGAGGATGGTTGAACTGGCTGTCTCGAGGCATGCTTGGTGCTGGAGGAACTGATGATTCTAGCCAGTTTTCTGGTGCTGTTTCAGATGATGTTATCAAGGTATGTACGCTACAAATAGTTACCATCGACTTTCTTCATTCAAAAAAGTCAACAAGTTTTTTTCCTGGTCTAGGATATTTATGAGGCAACAAAGTTCCAACCAGCAGCTTTGCTTGATGGGACATCGGCTGGGGTTGATTATGTCGTTTTCTCTGAAATCAAGTTTAATATTCATCAAGCATCTGCAACATTGTGGAGCATGTATGGTTCTTATCTCTTCGCTTTATGAGTTCACTAGCAGTTGTAGTAACTAAATGGATAAAGTCTACGGCCTCCGTCAAAGATTTCTTTTCTTCTGGTAGTGGCAACTGGTGCTTTCTAGGTTCTATTGTTCATGTTTCCTAGTTAGTCTTGGTGTCTTTATAATGCATGTTTCCTAGTTGGTTTAGGTTTCCTATCGACCAAGTCTTGTAGCCTATATAAAGGCATGGTATGGTTATGTTTTAGATACAATCAGTAGTACATCAATGAAAGTTTGGTTCTTATCTATTCACCTTTCTAACAGCAACAAGTTGAATAGTTCTGCTGTTATGAGAGTCATTGAATTAATTAATGCAGCTGAATATCTCTCCCACCCCAAGTTGGTGTTGGATTACAGATCTTGATATTATTTTCTCGGGATGTTGTAGACATTGTCATTTGATCTAAGGGTTGATTCTCTTTCCTTCAAAGCCTGCTAGTGAAGTAAAACTGACATCACATTTGTTTCATTGAATGCTTGTCTTCTTCTTTTACCCTTCTCCTTGTATTGTTCAGATAATTAGAGGTAATTGAGTCTTAAAGTCTCCTATGCGTTTCTGGTTATACTAGTTTTTGTTGAATTTGTTTCAGTGTCCTATTTTTGCAAATGAAACATTTAATTAAGATGGTCTTTTGTGTACCATTGCACTTTCTGATTTTTCTTTCTTTCTTTTTTTTTGGCTTGAGAACAACATGGGAAATTGATGTTATTAACTTGGTAGATTGGTCTTTTTAAATTCTCTTGGCTGTGCTATGTTACTTTCCCAAATTTGTACCTTAAGTGTTTTAACTGGTATTAGCCTAATGTCATAGTTGAGAAAACAACTGTGCGTGGTCTGGAATGTCGTAGACCTATGAGGTATCGTTGGTGTTAGCTGCAATGATTCATTACTGTTGAAGCGTTAGTGTCTGGGTTATCTATTTGTTACTCCTCTCTTATAAACCCTTAGTTTTACTTTTTACAATTAAACTTGGTATGGCATGGCGATCCAATTCAACCCATGAAAAGGTGTTCTGAGAGTTAGGAGATTGTCCTGAGGCAATGTCAACATGCTGAAATTATCATCTGTAAAGTGACGCCAGCATGATGAGTGGCCTTATGGACACCGGAGTTCGGTGACTTCATGGGTCGAGTCATCTACTCCTGTGGATTTTTTTGGTGATCCTTTCAGGAAATTTTAATGCATTTGACAGAATTTTTTCTAATTCCAAATACTCTTTTGGAGTTTTTTCTGGGTTATTACAAGTTGTTTTCGTCTTTTCGATAGTTTGGACAGATATCCTTGGGGCCAGAAATCAGTTGACTAGACACCTATAGATGGGGTTGATATGGGATGACTGTGGCCTAGTTTAGAGCCTCATTCTAACCAACACCATAGAATTCATGATACTTTCAATGTGGGCTGTTTGTACCGCCAGAGTAATTTTTCTCTTGTATGAGTTATCTACCAATTTCCATGGTCAAACAGTTTAAAGCCGATGTCTGAGTACTAAAGTAAGCTTGCAGAGTTGTAGACTCTGTTATGGCAGCTTCACCCCTCCATTACTATTTTACAGTAGATAAATAGTCTTGGGAGGATTTCATGATTGCATCCTTACCTTCGTGGCCTTAAAGATTAGATTTACTAGAGGCCCTACTCATTACAACCAAGGCAGATTCTTGACTCTTAGGCTCAGTTTGGATGGCAGGCATGAGGCATCTTGAGGGGGAATGAGAATATGATTCCCGAACTTTGAGATTCCCATGTTTGGGTAGTGATTAAATGGGAATATGATTCCTGATCTTCCAATCCCAATCACATAGGGGAGGAATTTCAAACCTCCACTACCCCTGGGAATTTGAGATTATGGGGTAATCTAGTTACTTGGGAAAAAGGAAAAAAAAATTGTTACCTCTTATACCCTCAAAACCCACCCACGTTGATTTTTTTTGGTACATGCGATTTTTTGTTTTTTACAAGACATAATTTTATTCTACTACTAATCTAGCTAGGAGAAATGGGATAAGACTGGTGAGGCCTGGTGCAAGGAGTATAGGGCACCCACCACTTAACTGTCGGTCCATTTGCCACATTTGAAGTGAAATAACACTCCTGACAAAAAAATTGAAGTAGAATAACACTCTGTCATTTTAAAAATTTTATTTTTTAACACAAAACAGAAAAAACTACATTTTGCAATTTTAGTAGTGAGGACTATTTTTTCGTATACTTTATTAACTTCTGAATTTTATTTTTAATATACTTAATAAATACAGTATTCAAAATTTCATCTTTGTTGCATTTTTTTCCTCCTCTTAGTTCGGCCCCTCCCAGGTACACATCCTGGCTCCACCACTATTACAATTAGTTCAAATCATCTTGAGTGATCCTGCAAAAATAGATATCTTTTTCTCTCTCAACGGAAATCTGAGAAAATTATATGTGGAGAAACTCCTTCGCGAAGGTTAAAATGTGGAGCTTTACTTCTAGCACGCACTTGGAAGATTTTTAGGTTTTTATGAGTTTCTTAGTTACCTGGTAGTAGGTTATTAGGCAGTTTAATTTTCTGATAGTCTAGTATTCTGGTAGTTCACTTTTGCAATGATGTTTCGACATTTTTAAAGTTGTTTAACTGTTGGCTAGTGTTCTGAACTTTTAATAGTTGAACATTTTTTATAGTCTCCTCTTGTTTAACTATTGGCTTGTAGGAATTTTGATGTGCGAATGATTTAGCATTAGCTGTTAAAGGGTGACGATTAAAAAAAAAAGCTGTTAAAGGGTGTTTTTGGAAAATTAAGTAAAATTAGATTTAGCATTAGCTGTTAAAGGGTGACGATTAAAAAAAAGAAGCTGTTAAAGGGTGTTTTTGGAAAATTAAGTAAAATTAGATTCCCATGAATAAGATACCCATTCCTGATCTTTGATTCCTGCCATCCAAATTGAGCCTTACAGTCATCCTTGGGCCAGTCTTCTAGTTTTCCTAGCCCTTCCGCTGCTACTATAGGGTCTTCTGGTTTTGTGTCTAGTGGTTGCTGTAGTTTTCGTTGTAATAAACGTGGTGACTGTGGTTTTCATTGTGCTACTCAAAATGGTGGTCGTGCTACTAGGCGTGGTGGCAGGAAATGCGAACTTTTCCTATCATACCGAACCTTAGTGTTGGGACAAGTATAGTAAACCGGTTAAATCCATCAGCTTACTGAAAATTGTTAAGTTACCAATTGTCCAAAAAGCTTTAAGTTTTTAGGATTAGTTTCAGCTTCAGCGATTCATTAATTTTAACTAAAGATCTTATATTGTTCTTTTCGGATATAGAGAAAAAAGAAAAACATTTTTCAAAAAAATACGCAAAATGGAAGAAACTCATAGAATGGCATAGGCAAATAGAGCTTTGGCACATTTTCGTTAATCCATAAACAGGATCTATGAATAGACATAGAGATCTATGGCAACGGTTTGATAATACGATATGATGACAAGCTGTAGTTGTCATTGATCAAGGGGGAAATCCAAAAGGAACTCTAGTTTTTGGGGCCTCACTTGCAACCCTGTCTTGCATATGGAGCTACAAACGCCTACACATATATTGAAACAGAATGTACGTGTATGGTGGTTGGGGGTGGGGGTAGTAGAATGCAAACACCCAAATGCTTAAGCTTTGAGTCTATTTATCTATAGTGCCCCCTAGCCCCAACGTTAGTTACCTTCTGATTCTTCTTGTCATGGTCTCCTACTTCTGATTGTCATGATACATTCATTTATCGGCGTAACTTGATTGTTCAGATATCACATTTTGTTCAGCCCTCATCTTCTCCTTTTCCTTTACAAAATTTAGGTAGTATTGTGTATGTGGCTCTTACACCCTCACCTTGGGTTTTAGATTTAAAAAACGTGGTAGCTCACACTTCTCGTGATCTATCTTTTTTCTCTATCTTTCATTCATCTTAAGCATTGTCTACTCTTGGTTGATGGTTCATCTTGACCTGTTCATGGGAAAGGTGTTCTTTATCCCACTTGATCTTTAGCCTTACCTTTAATTTCTACTTTGTTGGTCTTTAGCCAATTTATTGGAATGTTTTCATGCTAGACTTATTTTACTTTTGCTTCTTTGTTTATTTTTATGTGATTGTTGTTTAGTAATTTCTTAGGAACTTTGGCCGAGCAATTGCGGAGTTGATTTTTGAGGAGATGTTTATTGAATGTAAGCTTTGGGATGAATCTGCAGTGATTACGTGCTTAGTCAACAGTGGAAGAATGATTAATCCATGCACCAAGCAAGACATTTTGCGTATAAAAAAGGTTTGTATATTAATCGGTCAACCATATACGCATGGATTGCATATTTTTCGTTCTTTCTAAAATAATCATGCATATTTATTTAATTTCCTATTGATGGAAACTATCTAGTAAAGCCGTGTTGCTTGACTTTTTAATTGATTCGAACTCCATTCTAAGCCAACTCTTACTGGGTAGTTAGTGTAAGAGCTTACATTGATTGCTGTTGAATGAAAATGTTAGGGCCTAACTTTTTCTCGAGGAATTGATCTCCTATTTGAAATTCTGAGAAATTTCAGATGTAATAAGGATGTTGCATTCCTTTTGAGTCAATGTTCTAAAAATCGCTACGTGCTAGTCGGGCGGATAAGGGGCGCCCAGTGCCTAGGCGGGGGCCTATGAAGCACGGATACTCCGAAACTAGTCACGTACGAGTATCATATACGCGAGGGATACAGATATGTGCCCGATACGTATTGGATACGGCAAATAAGTATCCGGCATTTAAATTAAGTATTTTTAACTTCAGATACGTTTCGGATATGCGAGGGTTATGCGGGGGATACAACACTTTTTATGATACGGTGGGGTTAATTTTTTTTTTTTTTAAAGTATCAAGTACAAACTAAAAGGGGAAAATTGTAATAATAGCATCACTAAAAATATAAAACCTAGGAAATTATGCACATCGATAGATCATTCCCTGAACCAGTCGATATTTTCCCAACCCTAGATCGCTTGAACCTTTGATTCACAAGGTTCTCTCTCTATTTTACTTGTGTGATTTTCTATTGTTTAAATATACAATAGATATCCAGTACATACACTGGTATATAGATATATGTGTATATATATGAAGTATATTACATGTATACCTATTAGTCTATTACCTACTAATGTGTATTTTTTTTCTTTTTTATGAAATTCTAATCTTTTAGATGATCCGTTCCTACTCTTTTGACTTTTGACATTGACATGTACTTAATGTTTGGTATTGGCAATTTATCATCTACTTTTTTATTTCTTATAGCTTCATTTTTATGCCTAGGGCTAGCAGGAGACTAATAGTTATAAAAATCTATAATTTATACAGCCGTATCCCCGACGTATCTGTATCCTATTTTTTTAGGTATTGCCGTATCGCCGTATCATATTGTGTCATATCTGTATCTGAGCTCCATAGGCGGGGACTAGGCGCTGACCAGTCGGCTCCCTAATCTAGGCATTGGACCATCGCCTAGCACCTAGGCAGGGACTAGTTGGCCTAGGTGGCTGACTTTTAGAACACTGCAATATTGTATATGTAAGGCGGTGGTTTGCTTTCCGTTAATGATATTCACAGTATCATTGTTGTTTTCTTCTAGTGACATGGTATCACAACTTTCCTAAATTGGCACTGTTCTGAATCATTAGGTTGTCACTCCACTGTCAGTTGAATTTGTGAGCTGAAATATTGTGTAAACAGGTTGACCTCAGAGGATTCTAGTCACCTGGCTGAAGCATCCTACACATACAAAGGGACCATACACGGCTTAGGTACTCCTTTAGGTCCGTGTACAACGGTGAGAATAAAATGAAGTGACCCCAACAAAGCAACAAATTATCAACCCATCTCACAGTCACTAAAGCATTGAGGAAGACTGTGCAGTAATCAGTAAAATAGAGAGATCATGGAAGATTGAGTTTGAACAGCCATGTGCCTAACTTTCCCCCCTGTCAAGTGACAGTGGTTGGTGGTTGTTTTGTGGTGTGTTAGAGCATGTCCCACCTGGTTACTTATCACCTCCAAAACTAGTATACAAGCCTAGATGGCCCCTCCACTCATTGCCAATTGATTTTGAGTTGGATGCTTTAACATGGTATAGATGGTGAGGGTGGTGGTGGGGTAGTGGCAGTTTCTGTTAAATTTGGAGTTAGGGTAGTGGTGGTGGTGAATCTGGCGATAGTGGGGCATATGGATGTTGGTGGTGGGTATGAAGAAAGTGGTGGCAAAGTAATGATGGTGGAGGCATGGTGCGGTGGAGGTAGAGGGTGATGGTAGTGGTCGTGGTGGAGTAGAGGGTTGTGGTGTGCTAATGGTAGTGGTACTGGAAGTGGATGTGGATGGGGTGGTCTGTTGGAGGTAGGAAAGAGGAGTAGCAGTGTTGGTGGAGGGCCACCTGGTGGCATTGATAGCTGCAACGATGGTGATGGTGGGGACATAAACATTCAGAACTGTGCTAACGTTTAGCCCACTGTTTAAGAGGCATGTATCTTTTAAGTGACGTGATTTGTTATTAGACTAACATATGAGTGTAGTTTACTTTCACCACTGCACGAAATATGTTGAACTACATTACCAAACAACCCTAGGTCTCAATCAGGCTCTTTTTAGTGGACATTCTAATCTCAGAATTGTAAGAGGTGACTGATATTTTGTTATCAAGCATCCTTGATTAAAGACTCACTCAAAGTTATAGATTTAAATTTTAAGCTCTTAAAGTAGTTGTCCATTGACCCTATGCGAATCAGTCTTCTGATCTCTACATATGGAATCTAAGGTAAAGAGCCACTTGATAATTTTTTGAGTCCAAGTACTTCCTTTTGTATGAAAAGTACGTTCACATGCTCCTAATTATGCTATATTGCAGGCATTCAATTTATGTTACAATTCGTGAAGCTGCAAATTAACATAGTATTTGAAACACATCAAATCTCCCATAGTTTTAGTTTTGATGGGCCAAGTTCAGCATGAAGTATGTCGGACTTTGTAATTCATTGTTCAACTTAAAGTATTTTGGATGGTTTTTGTCTGCCTGTGTGATTTGCATACGTCACTTGAGCTTCCTTGTCTATCTTCAGATAAGAAATATAATAGATCTTTAGCCACAATAAAGAACATTGAGTTTTGGCCACCGCAGGGTCCCATGTTACTGACTTCTTTGTCTCCTTTTATTAGTCATCCTTCAGGTAAATGGAGGCATTTTCATTGATCGGTTTATCCTTTTTCAGGACGTTATTGAGATGGATGCTCTGGAAACTGAGGAAACTTCTGGAACTATCCATGTTGGTATTTCATCAGTAAAGGGGGACGCTGAATTACCGGTGAAGGTGCTTCCTTATCCCTTGCTGTTAAGCTCGCTCTGCAGTTTTGAATTACTAGGAGATCATTGGTGTTAATTATCAATCTCTGCTGTGACTTCTTGGTTCAGGTCATGATTCAGCCAGTTGAAGTGACTTATGATTCAGAGTTTCTCTTGAATGTCATGGTGTTCTGCAATGTTTTGGAAACAATTAAGTTCCATCCTGAAAGGGTGAGCATGTGCATGCATTCATGCAATTTATCCCTATAATGGTTCATTCTGCTACCTCATGGGCTCCCCCTACCCTGGGGATTCAGTACTTATTTAATTTTTTTTTTGTCTTACCAGAAAAGATGAACAAATTTGAGTAATTTTGTCATCGGGTATCATTAGAATTATCTATCCCTTTAATAGCAAGTTGACACTTGGTCATTAGTTCTGTCCTGTTGTGGTTACGTGTGATGGGTAAACGTAGTAGATCATCTGAATTTGTGTTACTTAAAGACTTGTTATATCAAGTCTCAGCACTTAAATTTTCGATGTGCTCACATTTATAAGGACGTGATTCTTCAGATTTATGACTAGAAGGTAGAGGTGGAGATGGTTTCATGGTGCTCTAGTGCTATACAGCCCTCATTTAGCTATTCTTCCGTCAAATGACGGTCATGATATGATTATGGGTGGATTGGGTCTTGTCAAGGTTCTAAAAGTTGCTGGGTGCTAGTCGGGCGGCCGGGCACTGCCTAGCACCTAGGCCGATTAATCGGCGCCTAGACATTAGGCAGATTTCCCACTTTTCAATTGTTTTTAAATATTCTCCTACCCCCTCCCCATGTTTGAGAGAAAATACAATGACATAAGTAGAACAAAACATTAAATAACGTGGAAACTATGTAATAATGCGAAGTTCAACGTTCAAGTTCAAACCAAATGAAACTAAGTAGAGTACCAAATAACTAGTCAATATTTTTTTTTTTTGCTCGGCAAATGAACATTTTATATAAAAACTCGAAGGGGGTACATCGAGGGAATAGCTGACCTAAAAAAGAGATGAGTAACAGGACTGCTCATAAAGAAAAGGAACACCCATACAAACAGAGAGCTTCCAACAAAAAGTTGGGAGCTTTCCACCCCAAAACTACAAAGTCACAATCATAATTTCACCCTCCAAATCCCATCTAAAAACACCTTAAAATCCTCCACCGTGTAGATTTTGATGTCAAACTTAGCCTCCAACCACATAGCCACTCTTGTTTTGATCAAATCTACCACTGTGTTTACCCTTGTTGTTGCATTGTTGAAAATAACATCATTCCTTGTGAGCCAAATTGACCAAGTTGTTGCAAAGAAACTGGCTTCCCAGCAATGTTTCTCCAGATTTCCATATTTATTATCCAACCACCAATCTGCCAAATTCCTCA
>JAOTQK010000020.1:4657516-4682828 GCA_025642025.1 Rhododendron ferrugineum
TAGGATGAAATCATAAGTATTTTACATCCCAAAATTCTTGTCTATATAGGCAAAGAATTTTAGGATGAAATCTTAAGTATTTAGGATGAATTCATAAATAATTTCATCCCAAAATTCTTGTCTATATAAGCACAGAATTTTAGGACGAAATCATAACTATGTAGGATGAAATCATAAGTATTTTACATCCCAAAATTCTTGTCTATATAGGCAAAGAATTTTAGGATGAAATCTTAAGTATTTAGGATGAATTCATAAATAATTTCATCCCAAAATTCTTGTCTATATAAGCACAGAATTTTAGGACGAAATCATAACTATGTAGGATGAAATCATAAGTATTTTACATCCCAAAATTCTTGTCTATATAGGCAAAGAATTTTAGGATGAAATCTTAAGTATTTAGGATGAATTCATAAATAATTTCATCCCAAAAATCATGTCTATATAGGCAAAGAATTTTAGGATGAAATCATAAGTATTTAGGATGTAATCATAAGTATTTTACATCCCAAAATTCTTGTCTATATAGGTCGAGAATTGTAGGACGAAATCATAACTATTTAGGATGAAATCATAAGTATTTTACATCCCAAAATTCTTGTCTATATAGGGGATGTTTGGTTATCCCAATTTGGGGGGTTTCCGGTAGTAAACAATATGTAGATTTTTATTTGTGGTTGAGAAGTTATTAGGTATTTTCGGTAGCGAATAAGTTGTTGATAGATTTGTGAGTAGAATTACAATAGCAAAAATAGTTTTTGTTGACAATTTTTTTGTTAATGAAAATGAGATGGTAAAATGCTGAAACTTTTTTATTAGTGAAAACGAGATGGTAAAATGCATTAAGTTTATAGTGTTTTTTGTTAGTAAAAATGGGATTGGTTTTTTGCATTTTGATTATTGACTTTTTATATTTTTGAATTTTGGTCAGAATGTGTTTTGAATATGGTAAGAGTGTTTGAAAAATATGAGTAAAATATATTTTGCAATATGATTAGTGTTTTGGGAGATCTGAGCAGAATACATTCTGCAAGTCTTTTTGTTAACCAAAATGAAAAAATTGAAAAATGAGAAGTCAAAAAACTCCTATTCCCCTACTTCTAAAATAGAAGTAAGAAAGAGGTGTGGAGGTACTTTTCACATTCTGGGATTTTTGCATTTTCGGATTAAGAACTATTCCTGTTGTATTATTGAAAAAACCCATTCCATAATTCATTTTCACTACATATGTAAAGCGCAAAACTAATGCTTCTTCTTAATATGATGAGACTGGCAATGACTTAGAGTAGCCGCGCGCAACTCTTTAAACAACTCTCTAAACTAAAGTAAAGAGAAAAAATGGGAAAATGGACAAAAAATGCCCTGCACCAACCTCTCTTCCTTCCTCTTTTACTTTGCAAAATAAATAACTTTGTTGCTACAGTGATTCTTTTGTTTTAAAGAGTCACTATTCACCTTTTTAACTATTAATTGAGTAAAGAAATGTGGGAATAAATGAAGGAAATATAAAAGTAAATATTTAATTGAGTAGAGAGTGAGAGTAAAGAGTCTGATGCAATAAACATTTTAAAAGTGTGTAGCTAAAGTAATAAAGTAGATTTTTAAGGTATAATTTGGTCCAAAATTTAAAGAGGCTGATGCAGATGTTCTACTTACGGATTAACTTAACTAATTTTTTTTTTTTATTATGGCGTGGGCGGCTTCTACTAGGGGCTAACTAATTTGTCAACTTTTCCCAGTTGTGCCACACACGACAAAATAGCAGGTAATCTCTCTCTCTCGCTCTCTCACTCAGTGAATTCTAAATTCAACTGAGGCGCGGATCAAAAAAAAAAAAAAAAATTCAACTGAGGCATGTGACCATAATTGTGCAAGTATTTTTATTTATTTTTGAATAGAGAAAAACTACTCCATAAACAATGTCCGTCGTTAATGAACATGTGACCATTACGCCTAAGCTTTTTTTTTCCCTATATCAATGTTGCCATCCGATTGGCAGAGATAGTAATTATAGTATGCAGGCTTAGGCAACTTGCGCATTTTTTTTTCAATCCCAAGGTTGGCCTCTTGACCAAGGGTCTAGACTTGGGGTTTTGTTCTCTCTTAAGTTTTTAGGTTGGAAGCCTCTAGATGCTTTCAATTTTTTGGCGCCAGCCTATATGCGGCTTTGCCCTTATTTTAATTGGGCCTCGATCTCTCTAGTGGGACAGTGAGATTTTTTTTTTTTGGGTAAACTAACAGTGAGATTCTTACATTGATTGAAGTGCGCTTAGACTGGCTCTTGAACACTTGAGTCATCGAAAAACAAAACTTGCGCATTTCGTCATTCCAATGTATAAATCGGCTAAAAAATGTGTTGTTTCTAGGAACTTTATTTTCAAATTCTTTGTAGCAACCCTTTTTTTTTTTTTTCTTGTTCTCTAAGCAAGAAACCTAACACATGCACATGGGCAAGAAGAAAAAGCATTTGTAATAGACCCAGTCCATCTCATTTTTCAACAACACTTCTAGTCCAACCCATTCTATTTTTTAACACCTCGGGTCCAACTTCATTTTTTAGTGGGACAAAATTGCCCCTTCTTTAATAAACTTCAACCTATATGTTATAGGAGTACTCACTGACGATTACGAGAGACGGGGAGCGAGAGAGAGAAAAAGAGATCACGATAGAGATCGCGCAGTGTAGATCGATCAGGATTTCTCACCAGTTTGTGCAAGCTCTTTCGTGCAGTCTAGATCAAGACACAAGATCCTTTTCTCTGTTGATCCGAGCTCGAACTAAATCGATATGAGAAAAGGTTCGTTTTTTGATGATTTCTTTTTGTTCTAATCGATTACAGAAAAGTTTTTGATGACAATGTTTGATTTGATGATAATTAAATGTTCAATTGTGACTTTGATGATAATGTTTGTTTTATGCCTTTGATGATAATGTAAGTTTTACTGTACCTCTGAGTTGAATGTTCAGTTTTGTGCTTTCAATGTTGACAGAGTTTAGATTAGATGATCACAAATACCAAGGAGAATATAGACTCCAAATTTAAGCACCTAGGGCTTACGCACTTTTGAAAAAAAATTAGACTGCAAATTGGAGAATTCACACTGCAACTTTAAGGATTTTGGACATGACCACTTTTTGTATTTAGAATGTAAATTATTATTGAACACACACCAGACCGTTTATGAAATCTGTTTGTATATTATGAGTATAAATAGTGTTTTTGAGGCATTAGATAGTGTACAAATCGACTGATTATATCAAACAAATATTATTGCAGGTGTGTTTTTTTGTGCGATGGATACAACCAAAATGTTGCTGTGTAGGAATGTATCGCAGCTTCTTGTTGTGAGGATATGTGGTGGCATTCGGTTGGAGCATATTTTAAGAAAGATTTGTGATAGGTGGGACAACTTATGCATTGGTAGTTTCTCATTGTCGTATGTGTTGGATGGGAACGATTGTAAGCTTGACAATGAAGAATCTTTTGATAATATGTTGTATTTGTATCCTGCTACTGATAGAATATATGCTAAGGTTGAGGAGATTAAATCTTGTAGTGAACGAACAGTTGGAAATGGTCACATGTTCATTAACGATAGACATTGTTTATGGAGTAGTTGTTCTCTATTCAAAAATAAATAAAAATACTTGCGCA
Source organism: Rhododendron ferrugineum (assembly GCA_025642025.1). Taxonomy (NCBI): domain Eukaryota; kingdom Viridiplantae; phylum Streptophyta; class Magnoliopsida; order Ericales; family Ericaceae; genus Rhododendron; species Rhododendron ferrugineum. Next base: position 4,661,176 of record JAOTQK010000020.1, read on the forward strand.
ATTATGTCACATGCCTCAGTTGAATTTAGAATTCACAGAGAGAGAGAGAGAGAGAGAGAGAGAGAGAGAGAGAGAGTAATTGTTCTCTTTAATACTTGCGCATTGAATTTTAAACTCAGCATAGATCAAGAGAGAAAGGGGGAAGCCTTCTTAAAAAACCTTAAAGAATGATTGTTTAAGGTCTATTGACAAACAAGTTAAAGTTAATCCTTAGTAGTCATCCCATATCAATATTTTGAAAATCGGATTGGTGATCAGTGAACCGAAAAATAGATTGGGTGGATGAGTTAAGAGTTCAACCACGATTGATCTAGAACCGAAAAATAGATTGGCTAGTACTATCTGGCCCCAATTACATTGAAATATAAGAAGAATATATATGTCAAAAGATGTTGAGAATTTAAATGTATTGCTCCTTATTTCAAATGGAAGGAGGAGCTGTTGGGTTCGATAGAAATGTTCAGTTCTTCAAATGCACTATGAATTTTGTTCCCATTATCGGTGGGAACTGGGAAGTGAGAGCAAATGCACTTCAGGTAAGCATAAAACCTTCACAAGTAATTGGGGCCAGATAGTACTAGCCCCATCTCTGATCCCCGAACCCCTTCCGTTTTCTTGTCCCTTCCTTGATTCCTGATGGAGATTATTTTGTTTTTACACTACATCCCCGCCCCAAACGGAGAACGGGGATCCCCACAGTGATTCAACGATCCAAAGTTTCTTACAAAAAAAATTGGAATTTTTATTGCTGCCCTCTTTTTTCAGTCCTCTTTTCTCGATCTCTCCTCCTCCTTCATCAACAACATTTGTGCTCCTAAGTTTGCCAAGCCTCATTGGAAAAACTCCACCTGGTCCATGGCCTGAAAATCCACCTTTTTCCCTTGAATCATCAAATTCACAATTTGGGTTCTCAAAGGAAAACGCAGGTGTGAAAAGGGCCCCTCTACATAGGGGACAACTGGACTTATACAATAAGTCAATAACCATACATGATCAATACAATGAATGTAAAAAGCATTACAATAACTACCGTTACATTAATAATAGTTAATTCTAACACCACACTCAATTTCAAATACACATTCACAATAAGGGTGGGTCACACACACACACACATACTGGGTGTGTAGCGTGTACGGGCTCCACCCTATTGTGAGTGTGGGTGAGCTCGACAGTCTCAGTGCAAAATGTCCTCAAGTGGATGTGATTGGGTGTGGTGATAGAATAATTGTTACATTAATAGAGACATAATAAGAATAAAAAAATGGAATTGGCGTAAAACAATCTTCACAACAAGAAAAACGGGATTTACCAGCAGTCAAAAGCGTTGGCAAAGGTGTCTCCTTAGGCTATAAAATGAGTCTTGGTATAATAGGCCTTACAACAATTCTTTATTATTTCAATTAACAGAGGCTAATACAACTGTATTGAAACACACAAAAGATGAAATAAGGGAAAATGACTGCCAAGAATGTGTTTTGATAATTAATACTTGTCAATGACATGCTGGTACAGATTACTTTTGTTTAAAGTTTTAAATATATGTGCGTGCACAGGTTGAGTTCTATAAAGGTTGAGAGAGAGAAAAGCTAGTGATTAGAAGATATTATTTGGTGGTTTGAAAATATTGTTCCAACCACTCATCAATAGCCACATGTCAATTGTCTATAAAATACTAACAAAAAATAATGGGTCCCACAATATTAACTAATCATATATGAATTGGACACCACAATATGATGTTCCTTCCACATTGAATAATGATTCCTAATGTTAAACTCATGAGTGCGTATAGATATTAGAAAAAAGGATCTAGAAGGAAGTGCATAGTTTGGGAGAGGGTTTGGACAAGTAGGCGCTAACAAAGTAGGGTCGGCTTGGAAGAACCCCAACAATTAATCAATAAGTGCAATCGAAATAAATCGGGCTTTCGCCGTTCAAAAAAAAAAAAATAAATAAATTGGGATTGTTGTGTTATGAAGGGGGTGGGGATACAAGCATAGATTTTTTTTGGGATTTGTTATCACACACAGTCCAGTATAGAATTATTATTTTTTTTTTTTGGTACACAAAAACAATGCATAGAATTATGGGTCACTACAACAAAAATGGTCTATCGCGTACCTATTTGGCGAGGAAATGAGATTTCGTCGCCAAATGACACCTTTTTGCAAGAAAACCCATATTTCGTCGTCAAAAGATATTTATGGGTGACGAAATACAATTTACTCGCAAAAAGGTACCATTGGAGACGAAAATGTGACGTGGAATTTTGTCGCCAAACACAAGACTAATTACTTTTTAAATTTCAAAAAATTCAATATGTTTTTAATAAATAGTACATATCTATATATTATGCATAAATTACTTTAAAAATTATTGAAAGAATAGTAGTAATATGTACAGTATTAAGTTTAGCAATATTATGAGCGAAATAATAAGTGCCACAGTGGTGGGAGTGGCAGAAATTGGAGATCCCAAGTTTGAGTCCGAGCAACAACAAAGTAGAATTTTTTTTTTCTTCTAGTTTGGTTGTTTTTGGCGATGAAAAAAAATTTCATTGCCCAAAAAGCAAATATTTGGTGACGAAAGTCGCCAAAATGTACATTTGCCAATGAAGAAATTCGTCGCCCATTGGTGGTACTCCTTTCGCGTGAAGCAAAAGATGATGAAATTTTTCGTCGCCAAAAGCTTTAGCGACGAATTTTGCATTTTCGTCAAAGACCGGTTTCACTCTAATACCACAAAAGAGCTTTACATGCTGCCTAAAAGCTTCGGGTTAAAAAAAAAAAAATACTACTGTACCTAAAAGTTTAAATTATTAGGTAGAGATGCCACATTTGTAGAAGCTTTACATGCTACCAATTGATATCCAAGTAAAATGTTTTTAAACGTACCACAACTAAGCGGGACGGATCGTCGAAGAAAGTTTGGCAAGTGACTGGAAATTGCCAAACTAGCACGCCTTGCAGTTCTCGGGAGAACTGCCGTCAAGTTGTGGTGTTGTTTCATAAGAAATTTGATGTTAGGATATCTTCGTTTTTGGACTCAAGCTATGAAGTTCACTTTCTTAGAGAAATACTCCTATATGGCAGTGAAGTTAGAGAAATTTCAACAATCGTTAAAATAAAGCATATATTGACAGACAAATGCTCCCTTCGTCCCCTTTTAAAAGTTTTGTTTTCTATTTTGGGTTATCTCTAAATAAGTGTCCTTTTGTAAAGTTAGTGGGTAAAAATTGATATATTTTCTATTTTGTCCCTAAAAATAGATTCTCTTCTGAAAAGTTGATGAGTAAAAGTGTAATGATGATGTCTGCATAGAGGGTAAATATGAAAAAAAATATTTTGGAAGTACAATTATGTTGACTCTTAAAACTGCGTGAAAATCAAACTGAGACACTTAAAAAAAGGACGGAAAGAGTAGTAATTAGCTAAATGAAAAGCTTGCAACTAAATTAAAGTTATGCCCTCCGTCACAATACCAGCCATCAAAAACAGTTGTCGCAAATATCGTATTTAATAACATTAGACACACCACCTCTGATAGCTGTGCTCCAACCAATTGACACACCACCTCTGATAGGCAGCTGTGCTCCAACCAAATATCGTATTTGTGTTGCCAACAGCTGGTAGTTCACAGTCGTGCTGCCAATCGATATAGGAGCATTGATATTCGAGCTCCCAAAGGATACACCACCTTCCATAGTCGTGTCCCCAATTAATACACCACCTCCTATATTCATATTCTTGTCTCCGATATTCATATTCTTGTCACCATTGAATGCTCCTTGAGGCTGTTTGGGAGGCAGAGATTCCCAATCTGATATGATATGATGAAGTCCTCGCCTCCATGTTTTAAATATCCCCCACCGTCTCCACTTAAGGACCACCATGCCCCCCGGTACATGACTTCTAAATGGACGACACTAACACAGTCCTTGGTGTTGAAAGAGGGCTTGATCAACGTACAAGCTCTTGTAGTTCTGTATTCCCCAGCTGGTTTGCCTATACAGTAATAAAGTCAATTGAGTCTTTAGTCAGACCCAAAGCCCATTATTTGCCGTTGCCACAACATCTTATGTGGACTAGTCCACCTCCAGACTTTGACATTTGAATTTCATGCTTCACACACCATCTTCCAACGTCGGCCGTCTGATCAAATTTCAAGTAGCAATTTGACCCAACTGGGCGCAAGTAGTTTTTGGTCGAGAGTGAATTGAACACCACGATCTTTGTTAAGTGCATTTCCTCTTCAAACTTGGGCATGTCCATTTCCTCATTCCCAGTTGATGCACTAGTACCTCCGGTATACATATTTTTGTCACCGACAGATGGTCCTTGTGGCTGATTGGGTGGCAGCAAGGAATTACAGGCGTTACACTACTAAAAAAGCAATGCAACAACCAAACACTTGATACTGTAACAGAACTTCCCATAAAGCATCTTTTCATTCGGCAGGAAATCTAAGAAGAAAATATGTCCCTTCTTGTTTTCCTTTGGTGGTTGGAGCACCAACTTTATAACCGCATAGCGTTCACATTCTCTAATTTCGAAGCAATATGCTCAAAAGTACTATAAAATCAATAGGAGGTTAATTACAGATTTTAAATGAAGAAACTCGGTTACAAGTAAGATATATCACCAGCTGGGTTATTGAACTACATTCGATATAGGCAGCTTCTCCGATTAGCTTTCTCAGTTCCTCTCCCTTCAGTAGAAAGTGGAAAGTCACATCTTTGCTTGGGAGGGCTACCACGCAAGAATAGAAATCGTGGAGGCAACGCAGATGGAAACAAGATGTATTGTGGAATGGCCAGGATTGATTTCATGAAGATAGAAAGCTGAAGCAGTAGGTATACCTGAGCCATTGTAATGGGCACCGCACCAGGGTGGTTGACATAGAATTTGTTGTCCTCCCGTAGATCTACCGGAAGCAAAATCAGGGGCCATTAGGTCTAAAGCCGGCATTTTTTTCTAGTAGAAATAATAAATATCATAATGGAAACGTAAACTAGTTTTGGCAGAGTAGACTGGTTATTCATAGAGTTGCAGAATAGTTTTGGTAGAGTAGACATTGCACTGACAAATGCAACAGGCAATAGTGCCCTCAGATTTGACGTTATCAAGGCTTTGTAATAGCTTTTGTTGGCTAGAAACTAGCACACGTGCATTTCTACAACGGAATTTACATAAAACCGTTGGTTTGACAAACAAATCAGCGCATGGGCAGAAAACAGTTCATGAATTAGGTGCGAATTTTGTATGAGTTCGCCAATCTGCGATTTGAGTGCCGGTCGGCTACCCCAAACCCATGAATTGTGTGACTATGCCCACGCATGTAAGAACTAACAGTTCCATGAAGCTTTAAGAAGAGATACTTGACCATGCATCATTTGTCATTTATGTTTCAGTAAACTCGTTTTAAGTCGCCTACCAAAACTCATCACTCTTTGTCTACCAAGTTACTTTTATTCCAGGATTGCGCACAAGCTCATCACTCTTTGTCTACCAAAGATGCAAATCTGATGATATGTAAACAAAAGCAAATTGTCTCCAGAAGCTCGCCTGATACGGAAATATCCTATAAGGGACTTAAATGTGGAGTTCAGAAGTGACAAATAAATAATTTTCCTATAATTGTACTGAAATTCTGAATGTTAATAAGCAAAATTCCCCAATATAGCACCATAGTAGAATGATAAAAAGGATGGTTAAGATAGTCTAACCAAGTTTTGTTCCAACAAGAACCACTGAGGAGCCCAATGCCTCAATTCAGGAACCCACTGAACATCGGAAACAGATACGAAGAGCATTCATCAGTATGACATCAGATGATAAGAGTAACCTATCTAACGTTCAAAAAAGAAGGCACAAATCGAAATGGAAAAGTTTGATTTACCTGTTTTGATATATTTCCATAATTGGCCTTGCTAATGAGAGAGAATGCAAGTATAAAGACATCAGCCCCGGGATAGCTCAGAGGTCTTAACCTATCGTAATCCTCTTGACCTTTTTTTGTCAAAAATAAAAAGGGTCAAATCCAGCACAATTTTAAGTTGTTTAAAGAAGAAGAAAAAGATATAATCACTGGCCTTAACAAGCATACCTGCAGTATCCAACAGCCCTAAGTTAACCGTGCTCCCATCCACAACCAAAGTTGCACCATAACTATCAAAAACAATTGGCCCTTATTCCTGTTGTCATAACATTCATAAAGAGACACCATCGAGTTCAATTTACCATTTCTAAAAAGCTACAGTTACTATACTGCTACAATAAAAGAGCAGGAGCACCGAATCGATATTGTCAATAGGTCAATAATTTGTCAATAATTAAAACTTTGCACATGAGCTACCATTGGAAAGAAAGTTCATACATCCAATTGTAGCTTCCTATGTCAAGTGAAGAACATGGAATGATCACCATCGAAAAAGGAAGCTGACCACAATATACAGTACGTGAGAGAGAAAGAGCACTCCGATATACAGTACCTGATCCCAATCTATGCATTACCTCTAGTTTCCGTGTTGCCAACTGATCAACCATCTTCGATATTTGTGTTCCCAATCGATCCGCCACCTTCAGTATTCCTGTTCACAATTAATTGATCCAACATCTCCAATAGTTGATCCATCTTTAGTATTCCTGTTCCCAAGTGACGCACCAGCTCATATGGTAATTGTGTTGCCAACAACTGGTAGTTCACAGTCGTGTTGCCAATCGATACAGGAGCACTGATATTCGAGTTCTCAAAGGATATACCACCTTCCATAGTCATGTCCCCAATTGATACACCACCTCCGGTATTTGTGTGCTTGTCACCATCGGATGCTCCTTGCGGCTGTTTGGGAGGCAGAGATTCCCAATCTGATATGATGAAGTCCTCGCCTCCAAGTTTTAAATATCCCATACTGTCTCCACCTATCGGCCACCATGTCCCCTGGTACATAACTTCTAAATTGACGATAGTAACACCGTCCTTGGTGTTGAAAGAGGGCTTGATCAACGTACAAGCTCTTGAAGTTGTGTCTTCCCCTAGTTGGTTTGCCTGTGCAGTAATAAAGTCCATTGAGTCATTCGTCGGACCCCAAGCCCAGTATTTGCCGTTGTCACAACATCTTATGTGGACTAGTCCACCTCCAGACTTTGACATCTGAATTTCGTGCTTCACGCCCCATCTTCCAACGTCGGCCGTCTGATCAAATTTCATGTAGAAATTTGACCCAACTGGGCACAAGTAGTTTTTGTTCAAGAGTGAATTGAACACCACGATCTTTGTTAAGTGTATTTCCTCTTCAAACTTTGGCAAGTCCATTTCCTCATTCCCAGTTGATGCACTAGTAGCTGTGGTGTACATATTTTTGTAACCGATAGATGGTCCTTGCTGCTGATTGCGTGGCAGCAATTCCCAATCTGATATTATGAAGTCCTCGCCTCCACTTACTATATATCCCCCATCGTCTCCACCTATGGACCACCAGGTCCCCTCGTACATAACCTGTAAATTGACGACAATAACACTGTCTTTGGTGTATTGGGAGGGCTTGATCAACGTACAAGCTCTTGTAGTTGTGTCTTCCACAGGATGGTTAGCCTGTGCAACAATAAAGGTTTTTGAGTTATCAGTCAGACCCCAACTCCAGTATTTACCGGTATCACAACATCTTATGTGGACCAGTCCACCTCCAGACTTTTTCTTCTTAACTTCGTGCTTAACGCCCCAGCTAATGGCATCCACTGCCTTGAATTTCATGTAGTTGTTTTTACCCTCAGGGCACAAGTAGTTTTTGTTCAAGAGTGAATTGAACACCACAAACTTTGGCAAGTCAATTTCCTCTGCAAACTTTGGCAAGTCCATTTCCTCGTTAAACTTTTGCAAGGCCATTTCCTCACTCCCAATTGATGCACCAGTACCTCTAGTATTCATATTTTTGTCACCGATGAACGGTCCCAGTGGCTGATTGGGTGGCAACGATTCCCAATTTGATATGATGAAGTCCTCGTCTCCGGATACTAAATACCCCCCCATGTTCCCACCTATGGACCACCATGTCCCCAGGTACATAACTTGTAAATTGACGACCTTAACACCATCCTTGGTGTCATGGGAGGGCTTGATCAACGTACAAGCTCTTGTAGTTGTGTCTTCCCCTGGTTGGTCAGCCTGTGCTGTAATAAATTTAACTGAGTCTTTAGTGAGACCCCAAGTCCAATATTTACCAGTGTCACAACATCTTATGTGGAACAGTCCACCTCCATACGTTGCCTTCTGAACTTCGTGCTTCACACCCCATCTTACAACATCCATTGCCTCGAACTTCATGTAACTATTTATCCCACTCGGCCGCAAGTAGTTTTTGTTTGAGAGTGAATTGAACACTACAACCTTTGGCAAGTCAATTTCCTCGTTCCCAATGGGTGGCAGCAATTCCCAATCTGATACGATGAAGTCCTCGCCTCCACTCTCTAAATATCCCCCATTGTTTCCACCTATGGACCACCATGTCCCCTCGTACATAACCTGTAAATTGACGACCCTAACACCGTCTTTAGTGTATTGGGAGGGCTTGATCAGCGTACAAGCTGTTGTAGTTCTGTCTTCTCCTGGTTGGTTAGCCTGTGCAGTAATAAAGTTTTTTGAGCAATCAGTCAGACCAAAACTCCAGTACTTGCCAGTGTCACAACATCTTATGTGGACCAGTCCACTTCCAGACTTTGCCTTCTGAATTTCGTGCTTCACGCCCCAGCTTATGACGTCCACGGCCATGAATTTGATGAAGCTATTTGTCCCTTCCGGGCGCAAGTAGTTTTTGTTCAAGAGTGAAGTGAACACCACAAACTTTGGCAAGTCCATTTCCTCATTTCCAATTGATGCACCAATACCTCCGGTATCCATATTTTTGTCACCGATGAATGCTCCCTGGGGCTGATTGTGTGGCAGCGATTCCCAATTTGATATGATGAAGTCCTCGTCTCCATATACTAAATACCCCCCCTTGTTTCCACCTATGGACCACCACGTCCCCATGTACATAACTTGTAAATTGACGACCTTAAAACCATCCTTGGTGTCATGGGAGGGCTTGATCAATGTACAAGCTCTTGTAGTTGTGTCTTCCCCTGGTTGGTCAGCCTGTGCTGTAATAAATTTAACTGAGTCTTTAGTTAGACCCCAAGTCCAGTATTTGCCGGTGTCACAACATCTTATGTGGACCAGTCCACCTCCAGACTTTGCCTTATGAACTTCGTGCTTCACACCCCATCTTACAACATCCATTGCCTCGAATTTCATGTAGCTATTTGCCCCACCTGGGCGCAAGTAGTTTTCGTTCGAGAGTGAATTGAACAAAACAAACTTTGGCAAGTCCATTCTCTCTCTCTCTCTCTCTCTCTCTCTCTCTCTCTCTCTCTCTCTTATGTGTATTAACTACAAGCGAAATTCCCTTGCCTGAAGGCAATTTCCCAATCGAAAGATGTAAGTAAACCCAGGGAAATTAGAGACCTTGTGTAGGAAAACTTGACCGTGTCATAGTTTCATCGCGTTTCAACTCCTACAGAAACAAACCCAACATTTGCATAACTAATGTGGATTCATATACATAAATTAATAGAAGAGACAAAGTTAACTAGATAAATACCTAATTGACTTAAGATGTTTTTTGCAGCTCCAACAAAATATTGGAAAAGAGTTATGATCAGAGTTGATTAGAGCTGCAACAGCTCTACATCACATCTGAACTGGTCAATGAATTCCAGTTGTTCTTATTTGATCCCCTGAAAAAATAAACGAAATATTGGAAAAGAATTTGAAAGGAAGTAACTTAAAACAGGAATAAAAGAAAGAACAGTGAAAAACATATCTGCCTCTTCTTTTCGTGTTTTTGGGTCATAGTATTTGGGTTGAAGGCATAACCACCCAAAACCAGAGTTTCAATTGATTTCAAATTAAAAAACAAAGAAGTGAACGTATTTGGGAAGCGAAAAACATGAAGGTATGTTTCATTTTGAATTGTGGAAATCAAAATCAAATTAAAAAACCCAGGTAGAATAGAATCACAAAGAAATTAAAATGACAAAGCACGCTATGAAGTCTTCCCGTAAGGAATGAGATGAGAGACTTACTTGCTGTTCAGAAAATGCTTAGATTGCTTTCAAAGTTCAGAATGAGTTTAATGTAACTTTTGCCGGTGGCTTAGGTAGAGAGAGAGAGAGAGAGAGAGAGAGATGAGGCTACTTTTTGTTCCCAAGTAAATACGTCTATGTAGCATGGACACGGACACGACACGAAACGACACCGACACCCCGCAAATTTTCAGAAAAATGGGGACACGACACGTTATATATATAAAAAAAATTTAAAAAAAACTTTCAAATAAGATAAAAGTTTAATAATATTATAACCAGATGGTCCTAAATCTGATCAAAGAGAGAAATAAAGAGATAACACATTCAAACAAAGAGAGTATCCCTAAAGTGTCCCCCGAAGTGTCCCTAAAGTGTACACTTTGATCCATTTTAAAAGTCCTTATAATTTCATTTTTACCCCCGAAGTGTCCCCAAAAATGTCCTGAAAGTGTCTGTAAAGTGTCAGACCCCAAATATTGGCAAAAAAAACAGGACACTTCGGGAGAAGTGTCGAACACGTGTCCGGGAGTGTCTGGAGAGTGTCGGTGTCCGACATCGGTACGTGAGCTCTAACGAAGTGTCCATGCTACATAGAAATACGTGTTTGGTTCCCGAGATTAACTTGTTTAAGGAGGGGTGTAAACTCCAAGTTTGCACCCCCGTCATGGGCCCCATCAATAGTTTATCGCAATAATCTAAACGGTCCAGGCCGTCGATGTAATAAACCAAAATTTAATTTTTGATATACCTTTCGATGTTGGGTCAAGCTGATTTTTTGCATATACTATGCACTACTCTGTGAGCCCTACAAAAGGAACCGTTTAGATTATTGCCATAAACTGTCGATGGAGCCCACCCATGACAGGGGTGCAAACTTGGAGTTTACAGGCCTCCATAAACAAGTTAATCTCTTGGTTCCCAAATTGGTTCTCCAAGTCAACTGCTTTAGAGTAAGTCCAATTGTGTGATGAATAATGAGGGGATGAAAGTTATTTTACTATGAGAAAGTGGTTAAAAGTTAGTTGGATGGATAATAGGACTCAACCATCTCCAATGATGTCACGACCCAAAACCGACCTTGGAAGTCGTGACCGGCCAAGCGGGTGTTAAGCTGCCGAAGGCTTGCTCATATTCCAGTTTAGGGATTTCAAGCATCATTGCCATTTTAAACCATATAAGCAAAAGTATGCAAAGGCGTAGAATAAATAATATAATCCCAGAGCTTCTAAGGCCTCGTTTGATTCGGGGACTAAAATAGACAAGATTAAGAGTCCTGAGATTAGTAATCCTGAACTATTTGTCCTGGTACAAATTTAGTCCCGAATCCTCTACAATCCCCTGTTTGATTGGCGCAGGATTAATATCGGGATATCCCGTGCTGAGGCCAATCACATGTTTGGTTCTGTCACTAAATTTCGGGATTAATTTCAGCACTATTTTTCTCTCTCCCATCTCCCTCTCAACAAACAAAAAATAAATAAATCTGGACATTCATATTTCATAACCTTTCTCAAGCAATACACGTTCTCAACAAAACAAGTTTCCTCTACTTTATTTGTAACCAAACAAGATGTTTATTACTTTATTCAGATACTACGACCGGAAGATGATTGAATCAGGCCATGAATTCAATAAAAATAAATATTCCAACCATCTTAAAAAATACAAGCAAAGATGAGATCTTCCTCCCTCCTCTTTTTACACTGAATTTGATTAAACTTTAAGCCACTTCAGTGAGACCCTTTCAGCTTTTAGTCCTCAATACCTCAATTTCTTAGTTTCAATCCAAACTCGGTTTCAAGGTTTTACGCAAAAAAAGAGAATTTTTTTTGTTTTTTTTATGTAACCGCAACCTGGTCATTGTGATCAAATCGGGACAGCGTATACAAGACCAGAATACGAAACCACAAACAGAAACAGGGGTAAAAGAAAACCTAGGGTTACAAATCAAAATCTATTTGGTCGGACGAAATCTGGTCGAAATCCTAGATTTCGAAATAGGTATTTCGTTGGAAACCTAATCTATTTGGTCGAAAACCTTGTCGAAGAAGAATAAGAACAGACGAAGAGGAGCAAGAAGAAGAACAGAAGAAGGAATACCTGCTTCGATTATGGAAATTGCAAGGTCGTCTTCTCCAATCGCAGCCAAGAAATCAGGTGTAGAGAGAAGGGAGAGACGTAAGGATGAAGAGGAAGAACAGTACGCCGGTAGGAATTTGTATTAAGAGCAATCTTGCAATTTCTTCCAACTTTCCTTCCGCGTTTCTCAATCCCGCATGAAACAGTCCCAAACACGGGAAAACGCGGGGATTTAACAGTTCAAAGCAACAATGCAAAACAACAATCCAAATATTTCTTTCAACTTTTGCACATTTGAGTATTTATTACTCCTAATACAAGTTTGACCATAAAAATATCCCACATTATATAACAACAACAGTTCAATGCCAATTCAAAACAACAATCCAAATATTTCGTTGAACTTCCGATACATGCATATTAGTCCGTAAGCTCTTTTCTTTGGTCCAAATATTTCTTGCAACTTTTACACATTTGAGCGGTAATAGCGGGTATTTATTGCCAGTCAGTTGGGGAGCGATCCCATTGGGTGTGGCCTTCGTGATATTTGTTCAATTTTGTTGAAACTGGAATCTGTTATTAATTATGATACTAGCTAATTTTTTATTTGGACAAATTCAGTTGTAATAAGTTAGCTAATTTTCTTTACCGTTAGAATTTGGAGATCGACATTTTTAATTATTAATGAAGTTGACATTTTTCTTCTAATAAATTAAATAGAGAATTTTATTCCTTTTTCTTGTCCAATCGATAGCAGTTATTATTATTGATTACTGCAATGTAGATACATCAAAGAGGGCTTCTCTACACACCCAGTTTGGAAAATTGTCTTCCCAGGTCGTAGATAACTCCGTAGATAGGGCATCTTTAGCTATAACATTAGCCACCCTATTACAATTACGATGAACAAAAATAAACGAAACAGAATTCTAAGAACTAAGTAAACGAATTATGTCTCTGATGATCACTGCTAAACTGGCACTTGAACTTTTCACCCCTTGAAGCTTTAGACAACATTCTTTGCATCTCCTTCCAGCACATAACTCATACCCCCATCGTCTTTTATCCATTCGGCTGCTCTCCTGAACCCCACGGCATCCACCACTTCCGCTGATAAAGCATTAGATATTGGGAAGGCAGCAATCTTCCTAATCTGACCCCGATCATCTCGAACTACGTACCAACCCCACCCCTCCTTTTTTCGGACCGGATCAAAGGCGCCATCCACGTTAAGCTTCAGCGAACCCCGGGTTGGTGGTTCCCATGAAGCCATCGTCCCATGTTCCCGTCCTTGTAATCCCCTTACATCCTTCTCTATAGCTTCGCAAAACTCATTGAATTCACTAATCGCATTATCGAGTATCATTGTCTCTGCCACCCATTTGTTATTAAATATCCATTCATTTCTAGCCTTCCAAATATTCCAGCAAATTATTGCAAACAAGCCCAGTTGATCCCAATCCATTTTCCCAGAACTTATGGAGCCCAATCTCTGCCAAATTTCTCCAAACTGCTGTTCCACTAATACGTCCGGTCGAAACCGAAAAGGGGATAGCAACCAGACTCTTATAGCTCGATCACAATGCAGGAGTGCATGAGAAGTTGTTTTCTGTTCCAGTCCACACACCGGGCATACACCTTCCACTGGGATTTTCCTTTGTTCCAGAGCGCTATTAACCGGTAGGATGTTCTGCAAACTACGCCAGAGAAAGAATTTAATTTTATTTGGGGCTTTGGTGTGCCATATCTGCTTCCACTTTGTTTCGTCCGCACTACTCCCACTTGTTTGTCCCCTGTCCCCAGTTTGCCCTCCATATCTGCTCCGTAATTCCTTAGCAACCACATACGCTGATTTCACTGAGAATTTACCCGTTGAGGTTTTCCCCCAAATCTGTTTGTCAATCTGACCCGTATTACTCAAGGGTAGGCTAAGGATCTGCTCGATATCCCGCTGAAAGAATAACTCCTTTATCAACGTCTCCTTCCACAGGTGTCGGTCTTCATCTATTAAATCACTCACCTTCCTACAAATCTCATTGTGTAGATCTGGGGTTAAGATTCTGGGCATCAAAGGGTCACCAAGCCAAGGGTCCTTCCAAATATCAATTTGTGATCCTGTTGCTACACTCCATTTCCATCCTTTCTCCACCACACCCTTACTCGCCAAGAAAAGTGAATCCTCTCCCACCAATAGCCTCCAACCTTGTTTGGCGAGCATGGCTAAGTTGAAAGCTCTCAAATCTCTGAAACCTAGCCCGCCTTTACCTTTTATTTCAGTCATTCTATCCCAGCTCATCCAATGTATTTTCCTTCAATCTTCCGCCACACTCCAAAAGAACTTGGCTATTACTGAATTCAACATCTTACATTAACTTCCGCTTGCCTGTGAAAAAATATGTCAATTTATCAGTTGAGGTACCTGTACTAATTAGAAAGCAGGATCCTCTATCATGAGATAAGAGAAAAACGTTGAGGGAATAGAAGGTGACCTTGTGCTAACTGTTGAGTACTTTGGGTGTTACAATTATACCAATTGCATCAAGGTAGATTCCAGAACGTCCATGGAATCCAGCCAAGACACCTTCTATTGGAATGGACACAGCAGGACCACGTACCGTACCATAGGGCCCATAGCTATTTCGATTTGAATGAAAGCAGAGAGATGAGATATACACTTCCTGATATGTCGTCAGGCTTATTGACATGAGTTGTTCTTCTGAACTGTCGATGGAAATCTAAAGAAGTGCAAGTATAAATTAGGGCTTTGTTTGGAACGCATAAAAAATAAAATAACATAAAAAATTATTGTAGTTTTTGGTTAAATGATTCTTTTTCTATTATTTTTTTGGTTTGACGGTTAGGAATTTTTAAGTCAGCTTACGCGCACCTCGACTATTCCCCTCTGGCAGTCCGGTCGAAGGCGAGCCATCCATGCCGGAATTAGGAAATTCACATGAGATTTAATTCTCTTTGGCAGTCTGGTCTCAAGAGTTTGTCAAGTTTTGAATTCAGGAGGTCTGGGTTTACAACTCATCCCTGTTACCACTTGAGCTACCCTTTGGAATTTTGGTTAAAAATATTACTTGCCTATATATTCGTCTCGACAATAAAGACAAGAAAAAATTAACAAAATGCTATAGACACAAAGGAAGGCGATCCAGACACAGACGAGTCCAAGATTGTCCGACGTGTATGAGACCCACGTGTATCGAACAAATCCGGATACATTTGATCAATCCTAATCTATGAATAAACAAAAGAGGGTCATGGTCACACCGTTTTATGATTATGGCCCCCGGTACCGCCAATTCTGTTGGAGCATCCTACAACATCGCCATTGAGTCTACTATAATTTCTGAATAAAACTGAATCGATAATTTCTCCATATTGAAGAGTTATCTCCATTATAGGTGTGACGTCAGTCTTGTAAGCCCAGTATGAACCCCCTTGGCCTCCCCATGGCCCTAAAGGTATCGCTCCGCTGACGATAATGTTGCTCTGCACATTAACACAAAGTAAGGTAATCCAACACGAAGTTTTGTTGCCCTGATATCAAAATAATCAAACAAAAGATCATCTACGATCACACACGAGAATAATTTTGTTACACTACTGGCCTTGTGAGTGGTGGAAATTGTATGGGTCCCACAATAAACTAACTCATTATTACAAAAAAAAAAATGTTTTGATTCCGTGGACCATAGACAATTTCCACCAATCACTGGGAGGCCATGTTCACCTTTTTTAAAGGAGGGTGAACAAAATTATTCTCCGGTCACACTAGTCAGGAGACAGATTAAGGGAAACCCCATCACCCAAATCAAAGGCTCAGTGGAAGAACAGATTAGGATCAAAAGCCCACAATATCGAACCAAAAAAATGAAAGGATACAGGTATCAACCTATAACCTATACAAATAATAACAGGGTGAAATATGAGAGTGGTGAAGTTAAATGAAGAAAAACAACTAAAAATTAAAGAAAATATATGCATCAAAGCATACCTTGGACTTGGAGTAGAAATTAAGAACTGCGGAAATGCAAAAGAAAGGGGAGAGAATAACGACACAATGAAAATAGTTAGAGTTACTAGTCGTGATCGATAGAGTTAGAGTCCATTTTGCAGGGACTGTAGAAGAATTCAACGTGATAATCTAATGCTCCCTCTGTCCCATTTTTCGGTTCGTCTATTCATTTTTGTCCGTCCCAAATAATTGTCCACTTTCTATTTTAGGTTGTCTTATTTTATTAGTTTTCCAAAATACGTAAATGTTAATAGATACACTCACAAAGTAGAATCAACGAGTAATTGTTGGAAAAAGTGTTTGAAATTTGAAATAAAGTGTAATGATTAAAATGTCTCCTTAAATAGTTAGATTCCAAAAGAGGTACAAAACGTGATGTTGGATTGAACTGAGTTTTTATTCAGGTCCTATAATCTGAATGAAAATTGAAAGATTGGATCAAGCACCTACACATATCGGATTGAGTTGATTTTTCACAGGTCCACATGGGTTTTTTTAAAATTTTTGAACGGCTCGGATCATCCGCGCAGGACCCCCGAGTGGCAGTTGATGCACTATTGGTTGGTATCCGTAGCAAGGTTGTTTAACTTTAATGTTCGTCCAATCAAAACTTCAAGTTGATTTGAATTTGACAAAGCGGTTAATTATTCATATTAAAACTGCAAAAGTTTGTATGAAAACTAACCATTACTTCGTCCCTCTGCTTGATCAGCACTTCCATTACTTCGTTCCTCTGCTTCAGCACTTCATTTTCAGCTGCCACCTCTTCCATTTCTTTCTTCAGCTCTTTGATTTTTATCTTGAATTCTTCCTCTATCTTCTGTAAATCATCCACCTTAAGAAATATAGATATAGTGTTAAGAATGGTATAGAGATTTCCTTTTTTCTTCTTTTTTCTTTGTTTTACCGGGAATGGTATAGAGATAGAGGGGGGAAATATTTGACCATTAATTAATTTTTGGAGAAAATTTTCAGTAGATTATGAGAGATTTTAGGGGTGCCCAGCTGAAAGTCAAGCAGAAGAAGGGTATTTTGGAAAAAAAAATTCCAACTCCAAAAACACTCATTACCCCTACTTCCAATCATTACTATGATTTCTTTCTCCACTCATGGCTATTTGATAAAATTGAAAATTGAAAGCTGAAAAATTAAATACTGAAAGCTGAATGCTGATTTTTTTAAACTGAAAAGCTATTTGAAAAATATATTAAACACTGAATTAAAAAATAATGAATAAATTTTAGTTCCGATTCTCTCTTAATTTACTAATAGTCACAGTGTACTTATGGTAATGGTGGAGTGATGATTGTGGTGGTGGTGGTGGAGTGGTGAGGGTGGGGATGAAGTGAGTGTGGTGCTGGTGTTGGAGTGGTGGCAGTGGCAGTGGTGGTGTAATGGTGGGGTGGTGGTAGAGTGATGGTGGTGTAATGGTGCCAGTGAGTGGTGGCGGTAGAGTGGTGGTTGTGCAATGGTGGCGTGGTGGTGGTGGCGGCGTGGTAGTTGTGGGCTAGAGCGGTGGTGGTGGTTGCGCAAAGGTGGCGTTGTGGTGGCGGCGGCGGTGGCGGCGATGTGGTGGTGCGCTGGAGTGGTGGTGGTGGAGTGATGGATTGATGGTGATGGTGGTGATGTGGTAGTGGTGGTGGTGGAGTAGTGGTGGAGGTGGAGGTGGTGGTGGTGGAGTGGTTATAGGAGTGGTGGTGGTGGTGGTGGTGGGAGTGGTTGTGGTGGTGGTGGTGGTGGTGGTGGGAGTGGTTGTGGTTGTGGTGGTGGTATGGTTGTTGAATGCAAGTACACAAAAGCCATAATTAAGTAGCTCAAAGCTACTTAATTTTTTAAAACTTTTTAGCCTACTTTTTAAGTAGCACTTAATTTGTTAAGTAATGTAAAATGTGGTTATCAAACCTACTGAATCACTTATTACTTAATTGATTCAGTTTTAAGTCCTGAATTTAGGTTATCAAATCTATCTCTAATCATTATTCTCATTTTTCTCTTTATCTCTCTCCGGTCAATACCTCTATCTCTAATTATCATCATAATTTCTCTATTTACTCATTATCCCAAAAATCAAACTCAAAAATTTCTAAATTACCAACCGAACAAGGCATTAATCTCGAGTGAAGGGCTAGGAGTAACAATTTCCAATTTCCAAACAAGTTCCTTTAAGAATTTGTCTTTGTCAAACATCAGGGGCCTTCTAATAAGGTTGCCTTTATTTTCGTTAAATGCGGACATCGCTGACAGCCGTTGGATCGTGATTTCAATGGTCCAGATCTGCTGATGGTCACAAACCATTTATGATTGGATCGTGATTTCAATGGTCTGAATCTGCTGATGGTCATATTTATTTTATGACTATCAACAGATTCGGACCATTGAAATCACGATCCAACAGCTGAGATCACAAGTCCGCATTTTGGCTGTCTAAGGTCGACCTTAGTAGAAGCCCACTATGTCAATCATTACCCGTATTAAAACATTTGGATGAGAGATGAGTAATTTCAGCAAAAAATGGTCGTTTAATCTAAACTTCTAGTTAATTTTAATTTGACATAGTAGTTAGTTTTTCATATTAGAACTGCAAAAGGTTGTATGCACACCAAACAACATTTATAATGTAGTATAAAATCATGCATAAGAGTTTGGCTAACTAAACCTTTTTCTCCGTTGCTTTGTTCTTGGCTTCCACATCTTTGATTTCTTTCTTTACCTCTCTGGTTTCTAACTTCAGCTCTTTGCTTTCTGTCTTCAACTCTTTAATTTCTTCCTTCAGCTCTTTTTTTTTTTGCTCGGCTTCTTCCTTCATCTCTTCCTCCCTCTTTTGTAAATGAACAACCTTAAAAAAATATAGAGGTGCGTAGTGATAAGAATGGAATAGCGATTTCTTTTTTGTTTATCAGCTTCTCAATTTAACATTCTTGAAATTTAGTCACCAACGTACTAAATGTGTACCAATTAGATTCCCAAGGCTAACGCCGACAGGCCAAACCATTAAAATGAAGGGCATTTAGATATTTTGCCACCCTTTCGTTTCTCCCTCTTTATTTTGAAAAACATTTTTCGAAGACCCTTTTTTAAATAGAGTTTTGAAAACAATTTTTTGACAAAAAAGATTTTACCAAAACTGATTTCAAAACTTTAATTTTTCAAAAAAAAAATTTCCAAAGTGTTTTTTCCACACACACACACACAAAAAAAAACTACTTTTCAATAGCGTATTCATAAAACATTTTTTTTAATGGATCCAAAAAAAGTTTTGAGAAAAAGCATTTAAAAAAACATTTCAAGTATTTTGCTCCTCTTTTGTTTCTCTCTCACTCTCTTTCTTCTCTGTTTTGACTGTGCCCCACTCTGGGATCTCAAACAAATGATCTAAGCCATTCATTAATTTCAAGATAACTTTTCAAGTAAATTGTTATCCAAAAAAATTTCAAAAAACTCTTCCTGTATAATATAAACTTCAAGTTAATTTTAATTTAACAAATAATTAATTTTTCATATTAAAACTGCAAAAAGTTGTATGCAAACCAAACAACTTTTACAACTTCGTTTAAAATCATGAATAAAAGTTTGGCTAACTCAACATTTTTCTCCATTATTTTGATCCACTTACTTTATTTTTTGTGTCCAACACTTCCTCTATCTTGTGTAAATCAACCACCTTAAAAATAGAGATCTTTATAAGAATGGTATGCAGTCTTTTTTTAATCGAGAATGGTATAGAGATAGAGAGGAGAATATTTGTTAAGTAGTATGTGAGTCATGAGAGACATTAGAAAGGTATTTTTTTGCAATATGAATCTTGTTTGATAGATCTCGATGAGATCTTTTGAACAGTGCAAAAAAATTGAAAAATTATTTTCGTGAATACATTATTTTTTGTTTGAAAATTGCAAATAAGTAATTATTTTTTAAAAACTCTTAGCGGAACAGGCCGCAATATTGTTTAGAGTATTAGTCTCTGGTAATTAAAGGGTTGGGAGATAAATTTCTCAAAAATTGACTGAACCACGGAATTATGTTCCTTTAAAAATTGTCTATATCAAAAAGTACTCTCCTCCTAGTAACATTTGGATGAGAAATGAATAATATTAGCAAAAGATTGAAACTACATTAAACTTAATACTCTTATAATCTAAACTTCAAGTCAGTTGTAATTTAACAAAGCATTTAATTGTTCATGCATATGATAGTCGAGAGGCTTGGCTGCCAACCTTGCTTGGGTTTTTGTTTCTAGTTGTGATCAGGTTATGCGTTAGTCAAAGATTAATAAAATATATTTCTTTGCTGTTAAACAAATAAAATAAAATCTTGCATAAAAGTTGGCTAACTAACCGCTTTCTCCAGTTCTTCTTTCCTCTTCCTCAGCTCTTCATTCTTTGCATCCGCCTCTTTCACCTTGTCCTCTAGCTCTTTGATTTTTGACTTTAGCTCTTCTTCTCTCTTCTGTAAATCAACCACTTGCTTCTATTTTAATAATTCAAGTCCTTCGGTTTTGAGAAATTTGATTGCGTATTTCCATTTAAAAATAATGGGCAATGTTACAGACACATAAGTCTAGGTAAAAAGATAAATTCAAAACCATCTTATCCACGTTGGTCTCACGCAGTGAAGGTGGGACCCACACAAGTCATTCGTGGCTCCAGACAAACATGTGTCCAGATCTGTGTATGCAGTGTGTGTACGTAACAATTTTTAAAAATATGTATTGACTTTTTGAAATTAGAACAATCTAAAAACTTTCTCAAATTGGGAGACGCTTGGCGCATTCGTGGCTCTTCTCACGAAAAAGTCACACGGCGCTAATATTTAGGAGTATATAAATGGAGAAAAAAATGAGCATGAGAATTTGATTTTACTAAGAGATCGAAAACTAGAGGGAATAGAAAGCTGACCTTGTCCTTACTTGGCCCAGAATTTGGATCTTGAATTGAATGCAAACTTTGGACTATGGATCCCACAAATACACCAATTGCTAAAAGGCGGTTGCCGCAGTCTACGTCTCCACATCCATGGAATCCAACGATGACTCCACGATCCCTTGGAGTGGAATAAGTAGTATCTTTCTCATCAAATGTACCAATTGGCCCATATTTATTTCGATTTGTATGAAAAGTGAGAGATTTTATGTAAAAATTATTGTATGTCAAGGTTATGGACAAGAGTTTCTCTACTGAATCGTCGATCTGGACCTAAGCAAGTGCAAGTATAAATTAGGACTTTGGTTGAAACACGTAAAAAATAAAAATTAAAACCATATGAAATCATTGTAGTTGGAATCTTTTTTTTTTTTTTTTGGCATTTGCGTATTCCTTTCGCCTATGAAGATCATAAACATTTAACATATTGTTCGGCTCCGAAATGGCTCAAGGACTGAGCGGGCGTGCCAGGACTTGTCGGCGTCCAACGTGAAGGACTGGGCG
>JAOTQK010000020.1:4741415-4757970 GCA_025642025.1 Rhododendron ferrugineum
TAGGGTTACAAAGCGAAATCTGGTCAAAATCGATTTGGTCGAAAGCAATCTGGTAGAAAATCGAGATTTCAAAAACCAATTTCGAATTCTATTGGGTTGAAAACCTAAAACCTATTTCGAAATCTATTTGGTCGAAAACCCAATCGAAGAAGAACAAGAACATACGACGAAGAAGAACAGAGGAAGAAGAATAGACGAAGAGGAACAAGAAGAAGAACAGACGAAGGAATACCCGCTTCGGTCTTCTCCAATCGCAGCCAAGAACTCAGGTGTAGGGAGAGAGAGAGAGAGAGAGAGAGAGAGGGTGCAGGAGAGGGATCGAGAGAGAGGGGATACGAAAGGATTTTTATGGATTTATTTTCATTTTAAGTCCCGCCCAATACTTATTTCTCCCCGCCAAAATGAAATTTAGTAAAATCAAATTGATTTTAGTACCATCAGTGACGAAAAAACTTTCCTCACCCTAAGTGTTCTCTTTTGTGAGGAATTTTTCCGTAGTCTATTGGTTTGAGGATTTCACACGCCCGGGAAAAAATATGGAGGGAATTTATTAGCGACGAAAAAAATAATTTCCTCACCGGCCTATAATTTCATTTGTCCTCAGCTTTTAGAGACGAAAAAAAAAATTCCTCACCAATTTACTACTATTGGCAACAAAATAAATTTTCCTCTCCCTTAAATTTGTTAATCCTTCTAATTGGAGACGAAACATGTTTTTCCTCTCTAAATAAACATATAAGAGACGAAATTTAGTTTCATCACCAAGAATTTCGTCATTAAATATCATTTTTGTTGTAGTGAGTGCACTAGTTTTTATGCTGATTAGCTGCTTTCCTGGTTTGTGGTGTGTTTTGGAAAAGTTCCCGTTAATAGGAGTCCTTCCCTATATAAATACTTAAGTTCTCATCCTAGTGGATTTAAAAACTTATCTTCTCAACCTCAAATTCTTATAAAACCTAAACTTTCATTTCTCTCTCCTAATCTTTATAATTTTTCACTCTCCTTATCTTTCCTAATTTATCTCATTCTCTCTCTTATCTTTTCTCTCTCTAATTTTCTCTCACCTCAAATCAAAAAACAACATTTTAAAATAAAACTAAGATTTACAAAACTTAAAAATGAATATTCATAAACAATAACGTATATCCCTACAATGACAATAAATAATTATAGCATATTTCTGTAAGAATATCATCATAAATTTTTAGAATACGCATCATAA
The DNA here is from genome assembly GCA_025642025.1 of Rhododendron ferrugineum. Classification (NCBI taxonomy): domain Eukaryota; kingdom Viridiplantae; phylum Streptophyta; class Magnoliopsida; order Ericales; family Ericaceae; genus Rhododendron; species Rhododendron ferrugineum. The sequence continues at coordinate 4,742,638 of JAOTQK010000020.1, forward strand.
AATTGTTCATATAAAAATACATTAAACCAAATAATGACAAAATTTGGAGAAATCGAAACACACATACTGAAATCATGACAAAATTTATGAAATCACCATGAAACAGAAAAAATCATGAATATGTATTATAAAATTGTGCCAACGAAACTACACTAACCTGAAATAATGACAAAATTCGGAGAAATCGAAACACACATATCGAAATCATGACAAAATTTGTGAAATCACCATAAAACATAAAAAATTATAAACACATATTGTAAAATCGTCCCGACGAAATACAATAAATAGAAATCATGACAAAATTTGAAAAAATCGAAATACATATACCGAAATTATGACAAAAAGTAGTGCCTTATCCGCCGGTCTTCAAAATGGTGGGCGTGATGCAGCAACTAATTCGGTATAAGTTGTTGATACTGTATGAGGAGTATACCACCTGAATCACCATACGATTAGAAACTAGGATAACCTTGCCGTCGACGAAAAGCACATGCCGCGGTGGTACTTTCGATCCAGAGGCGGTGGTAATAATCTCCCTAGTGTAAAAACTTAGTCTAGGGTCCATTATAAAGAACGTGTAACCCAGTTAGTCCACTTCTAATGTTTGTAACCCCTCTAGTCCACTAATGTAGTTTAGTAAGACCTTAAGTCCACTTCTTTTAAAAAAGAAATTAAACCAAAACAAAAATATCCTCCTATATAAGTTGTCATATAGAGAGAAACCCTAGACCACAAACAAATCTAAAGCACAGCCTCGTCTCTCTCTCTCTATGCGACGACCAGGTGCAACTCCTGACCACTTCATTACCGAGCTTTTAAGACCGGTGGGCCTACTACTCCTCCCCATCGGCCTCCTCCTGGTCATCGTATTCCTCTCCTCCGACATCGACTCCGTCTTCTCCGGCCTCTTCTCCACCGGCGAACCCGACTCCATCCACTGTGGCGGGTCAACCGTTGGAGTCACCCTGCTTCTGGTTCTGATCCTTTTTCTCCTTTACAACCAGGTCTTTTCGACGGCGACAATGGGTCGGACGAGTAATATTGGTCGTGTTTATTTCTAATGGGTTTTTTTTGTATGATTTCATTTTCTCATGTTTTCTTCTCTGTTTCTTATATTTAGTACATACATATATAGAGTATCGGTATCTGTTTCTTCTCAGTGTTTTTTTTTTTATGTTTCATTTTTTGCAAAATGATGTATTCCATTGGATATCGATTAACTTCGAACGAAATATTGTTGATCATATTATATGCGATTGTGTTGGCATAAAACACATTCTAGACATCCACAGATAATTTTATATGTCTCAGATCTATCTTTATTTTTGATAACGTACAGAGAATAGATTAAGACATATAAGATTATATGTGCAATTTTGTTAATGTATTACCAAACATAAGTCAAGAACACAAATTGTGACGTATAAGTTCTTATGTGCATTTTTTCAACATGCGGAGAACATATTTGGCATAGTACAAAGTCCAGTCTGTTCAGATATACACATATAATATTATATGTGCTTCTGTTGGCCAAAAATATGTTACAGGTATCAATAGATAACCTTATATGTCTTAAATCTATCTTCGTTTTTTATAACGTACAGAAGACAGATTGGGACATATAAGATTATATGTGCACTTTTGTTGATGTAGTACCAAACATAAGACAAGAACACAAATTATGACAAATACCATTATATATTAAGGTGTGGCGTGTTCAAGAAGGGAATGGCTCAAAATAGATTTAAAAAAAAAAAGAAAAGAAATTTTTTTGTCACACATATGACGTTATATGTTAAGGGGTTAAGGGGTGACAGGTTCAGGAAGGGAAGGGCTCAAAATAGGAATAAAAAAAGGAAATAATTTTTTTTTGTCACACATATAACGTTATATGTTGGCGTGGTGGTGATGGAGGTGGTGGCGTGGTGGTGGTGGCGAAGGTGGGGGTAAAAAAAAAGAGAAATTTTTGTCACACATATAACGTTATATGTTGGCGTGGTGGTGGAGTGGTAGTGGTAGTGGTGGCGGAAGTGGTGGTGGTTACGTGGTTGCAACAAGATCGAAAAAAATGAAAATACATTTTTTGTGTTAGCCAAACAAGACCCTTGTTTCTTTTATATAGGGTAGTTTTGTCATTAAAATTATTAGTGGACTAGAGGGGTTAAGAACTTTAGAAGTGGACTAGTGAAATTATAAACATGGACCTCCCAACAATTCTCTCTAAAATATGGAAAAGCACAAAAGCACCTCTCATCTGATTGATTACGGCGCGATCGGTTTGAAAATGGATGACTACACCAATCTCCGAAGGAAAATCAGGAACTCAATCTCTGTCCTTGCTTAGCTTGGACACCATCCCACCATTTTGTGCATGGTGGGTTTTTTTAATTTAGGAGAAGATAGCGAGGAGAATACTTAAGTATTCAAATTCATATGGATGACCACCTAAATAAGCCTTTCAGAATGTCTATTTAATTTCTTCAATTTAAAATTTGAACAAAAATTACAAAAAAAATCTTTATCCAATTCTTACCCAAATTGGGTTTTACTCATTTCGTTGCTCAAATCTGGAGCACCAAATGCTTGACCTATTTTTCCAACAGCTACTTCCCCACTCGGTCGACGGCGATCCCTTCAGCTCCTTCCCCACTCCTGCCTCCGCCGGGCGGGATTGGATGTACCCCTCGTTTCTGGGCCCACGTGCCGGTCGTAATCGAGGAGGAGTCACCGTGAACAAGTCGTCTAAATCGCACAAGCACGAGGAGTTTCGCAGCCTCTTCGATGCCAGCGATCTCCAATGGCGGGGGAGGTGAGAGGAGAGCGGATTCGGTGCGGACAAGTTTTCAGGTGAGGGAGTCCAAGGAAGAAGAAATGAAGCGACTGGCGGTTTAAGGTTTGGTTCCGTCTATGGTGTCGTGTTCGTCTTCTTCCTCGTAGTCCAGCTGCTCATTCCATTCCTCTCTTTTATTTACATAAATGCCATTGGATATTTTAAAAATAATAATTAAATTTGGGTCAAAATAGGGTTTTGCCATTGGATTGGAGATGCTCCAACCCAAAATGAGGTTTTCCTCAAAATTTGACCCAAATTTGGGAAAGGGAAAGGGTAAAGACTGGGGATGCTCGGGATGTTTCACTTGGCAGCAAAAATGAAATGGGTTTGTTTGTTTATAGTGGAATTAGGTCTGTTCAATGAAGTCCATTTTGTTCCTTAGGGAATTCTATACGTCAGATGTTCCAAGATACCTAAAAATTGACTCACACCTGGGAAGTAGTAATGACATTATGGCAACTGCAATGCCATTGCTTTGATTCTTGTTATCATTTTGGTGATTTATATCAGTTAGTTGGTGCAGCATAGTAAACCAGAGTTGATATGATATGTAGACCATTGTGTGATTCAATCATCTGTTTACTTCCGATGCACCATACAACAATGCATCATGACCATATCTTTGATTTTGTATGAAGCTTTGAGTGTCCAGTTATCTAAGTGTAGTTCTCTTAATTTTTTTGCAGATAAAAGTGGAAATTCTCTGCCCCCGAAATCACAGTAATTTTTTGCAACTTTGATGTTCTTATAAACTGGATCAATGTTTTTTGTTGGATTACTTACGCTTTCAATAAATTTTGTTAACATCTGACGGCAGCTTAATGTTTTCCCTTTTGCAGAACAGGTTTTCTGGCCAACTTTGCTACCGGTTCAATATTGACTTGCTTAATTACTCTGACACGTACCACAACAAACTATATGGTTGAATACTTGGAGCTTTTCTGCTACTTAAAGTACTTGTTTTGCCTTCTATTTAAGCAGGATTGTCAGGTGGAGTCATAGCTGGAATATCTACAGGAGGAGTGGTGGGAGCATTTCTAGTGGCCGGTTGCATAAAATGTGGGTTCTGCAGAAAGAAGAAAGTGCCGGACGTATTACCGAGTTCAAAAAGAGACGTAGAACTACATCTTGAACCTGGAAGGGGTATTTCTCCCCTATTTGTTTTCTCCGTGTTCCTTTTATTCCATTATTCTAAACCTTTATGTTTGAAACTTGAAAGAGTGCTTCATGGATATATCTGGGTAGAAATTCCCCTTTAACTTGTTTGACGCTTTGGCTGAAGATCGAATCCAATCTGATTAACTTGGAAACTTTATGCACAAAATGGTCACAATTTTCTCTGGAATTCTTGACACCCGCGGTTACAAGTTCATTAATTTACATTTACCCTTGGCGCATTCGGTGTTCAGTTCATGGGAAAACAGAAGGTTGCTTTTCAAATCTGTCACAAAATAGTGATGATTTGATTTGGTGCGACCCTTATTTTTTAAGGAGTGCGCTTAAGTTTCATAGACGTTGCAAGTCATTACTGCTGCTCGATTGTGCCCTTTGATTCTAAAGCATGCGACATTCTACTCTGTATTCATAGGGCCACGAAAATATTTGGTCGATGGGAAATTTTCCTGAGCTAAAGTTATCTTATGTTCTTTCATGTGCTGAAGCATATTCATATGGAGTGTCTATGATTCCTCAGCTTCTCATGTCGCAAAACATGAATTAGTCAACACTGATGTGTTTTCCCCTTGCTTGTGTTTTTAGCTCGGCGAAGTACTTCAGAGAAATCAGACTCCCTTGACCCTCCTGATACTACTTCACGTCGCAATGAAAAGCTTGCAAAGGCAACTGATTACCAAGCAGCCGCTCTCGCTCCCGTGAATGTACCCGGTATTGAGGAACCACGTACATCTCTGTGTTGATTTCTTTACTGTTTTATACTCGTAAATCATGCGTGTGTGTGTCGATCCTAACACGTAGGGCCACGAAAATATTTGGCCGATGGAAAAGCTTGCAAAGGCAACTGATTACGAAGCTCAGTTGCGAGGCAAGGTTTGTTGCTATTAGGGGTGGCAAATTGAACCTACACCCATCCACTATTAAATAGACCCAACCTAATCCATTTATTAGTTGGGTCAGAATGGGTCCAAATCACCTAACCCATTATTAATTGAATCTTAATTGAGTCAACTTAAATGACTCAATAACTCAATAAATCATGAACATGACCCATAAAAAAAAAACACAATACAATCGTCAGACTCACTCTATCCTCTTCTCCGTATCTTTTACTCCATTTTACAAGATCCGAATTCAATGCTTTTCATCGGAAAATAAAAATAAAAAATCACAATGCTTTTCTCTCCCAGTTGATTCCCTCCTTCATTCGGATTCAATTTTAGTATTAGCTTCGATACAGAGAGAAATAGAGATAGAATCATACATATATATATATATATATATATATATCTGTAAAAGAGTGGATGAGAGGCGTGTGCGAGAGCAGATCTCGGAACTTTTGCGAGCTGAGCCGAGCTTTGGAGCTCGAGCTCAAACTCAAATGAGTAGAGCCTATACAAATGAGCCGAACTTTTGCGAGCTAACCCGAGCTTTGGAGTGTCGAGCTTAGCTTGTTTAGTAAATGAGCCAAAAACTCGTGTTGAAGCTCGGCTTGGTTACTAAAGAGTTGCGCCGAGCCACGAGTTACTCTGCTCGGTTCGTTCTCTAAAAGTTTATTTTTTTTTGTTTTTGAAGGAATCTTTTTGGATTTGACAATAGTCAAATTTTTTTTTTAATCTAGTCAATAATCAATTCATTCGAATCATTTTTTACTCCATGTTAAAATGAGTAATTGTATTTACTCATTTTTAGTCATTTTAAATTTTAATATATATGTAATTGGGTTAATGGACGGGTCAGGTTTGATTTAAAATAATGGGTTGGGTATAGGTAATTGGACTCATAACTAATTGGGTCTTTAATGGGTTATTATTGGGTCTAAATGGGTCAATAACCCATTAAAGACCCAACCCACTAATAACTTACCCAATTTAGCCCAAACCCGCCCATTTGACACCCGTAGTTGCTATTAATCTAATCATGGTGATAAACAGAGAAAAAAAAGAAAACTGATGTCACATTAAAAGCTGTCTTCTATTCCCATGTTTCCAGATTGGGAATCGTTGCCATCCAATCAGCCGCAAGGAGCATCCGATGGTGACAAGAATACAAATACTGGAAGTGGTATATTAATTGGAGACAAGAGTATAGGTGGTGGCTTAAAATTTGAGCACTCAGATATCCATGCTAATTTATCGATTGGCAACACGACTGTAAATGTGTACCAGATGTTGCCAACTACCGGAGTTGGTGGGGATCACTTGTTAACAAGTCACTAGCTTTGCATCCTTAGGAAGATTAAGAATTCTTCCCTGCCTTCTCTTTGGGAATGTTGTTAGGAAATAAAGACTAGCTACTGATTTGGAAGATTAAGAATTCTTCCCTGCCTTCGACGTTATTTGATCGATGTTGGATGAGATATAATTCTGTTTTGTTTTCATGGAATCCCGTGTGACTATAGTTATTTGGTAGCAATTTATTTTTTGTCAATCGATAGGGGAGAACGTTACACCAAATATCAATTATAAAATACAAACCAAGGGACACCATAAATTAGATTGGGAATCGCTGGTATCCAATCAGCCACAAGGAGCGTCCGATGGTAACAAGAATACATATACCAGAGGTGGTGTAACACTTGGGGACGCAACTATTGAAGGTGGTGTATTCTTTGGGAACGCAAAATTCGGTGCTCCTATAATGATTAATACCACGATTTTGAGCAAAATTGGGCCGAAGGCAACACAAATACAGGAGGTGGTGTGGTCAGTGGAGGATCAACTGTGAACATGAATATTATCAGGCTGGGCCCATTAGGGTGTTGTTCGTCTCTTGCCGACAGTGGTATTTGGTTATTTGGTGTTTTGATGTAATTTCTTATGTTCTACTTATTTAAATGTGAGGTGAGGAGACAATTTAGGTTTTTGCAAGCTTTAGTACTATGAGGGTTTTGGCTCATTCGAGACTATCTCAATGCAGGACTTCTTTTGTTGTAAATTTTACTAGATTTTTTGTGATATTAATGATATGTAAACTTTTTCTGTCGTTAAAAATATTAACAATTAATTTGTAGGATAAGTTTTTTTTTTCTTCCCTTAATGTCATCTTCAAAACCGTGCATAGTACGGGTATTTGCTAGTCATGTATTAGTTATTTCATAATTTATTTTACTAGGAGACGCCACGTTACTCTAGGCTCTCTAGCAGGTTTTTTTTTTTTTTTAGAGGTGGCAATTTCAACCTCGTTTTTGCCAAATATATTTTGTTGACAGCGAAAAGAAGCTAATCTAAGCCTAATGACCGGCTCCATCTTCCTTTCAATTAGTAGTATTCTTCAGAGGAAGTTCCGCTGCTTTGCTCTACGTTACTGAACGGTGTGGAGGTGTCTTCCGTATCAAGCAACGCAAGGGTCATATGAGACTTGCGCTTGAATGGGGATAAACTTCATTTTGTCAGTATTTTTCTCGTTTTCTATACCTCTTCGATCTCCAAACGGGGATTTTACAAATTCCTCTACATCTTTCTCTCCTGTTAAGATTCTTGATATCTGTTAAACGGACAGGTAATTAATACTCAGTTCAAAGATAATGGGCACAATGAAACCAACCAATAATATGCACAAGTAAAATTAGAGAAACCAGATTTATCAACAAAGACACAAGTGAGGCCATGATTTACATGATTCGGTCGAAGAGACAGGAGGAAGAATATTCCACCACTGGAACGGAACGATTCGAACAAACGCTCCAAAGAGCTACGATTGTGTTTTTCTAGCAGGATAAAACCTTCTTTCCTCTCTCTCCCTCAAAGGCTAATTCTTAGCTGAAGGAACCTGAGATCAACCAAAATCCTCATCTAACAATTCTTGTAAAGCAAGAAGACAACAGGGAACGGAGTTAATTCCATCAAGCCACCAAGGCCAAACCAAAAGGAAGATAGCCGAATGCCTACCGAGCCCTCTACCACGGAGCCCAAAGAAAAATAATTTAAATTAAATACCAAAGTTATGAATTAGTATTAAGCAGCCAACAATCTTTCTATTAAAAACAACTTCAACCAAATAATTAAGTTTAGTCAAATAGCGTGGGGCACAATCATCCCATGAACCCAATAATACCAATGAACCAAACAACAATAACAATAATCCAGTGTCTGACAAAATGTTTCAAGCGCAGAAGTGATAAATAAAAATTAAACTAGGATGAGACATCCTAAGGAGGTCACACAAAAGAAATTTTCGAGATGCCGCCAAAGTTCTTGCCTAACTCTCTAACTTACCTAAAAAAGAAGTTGGATAAAAATCCGTCAGCTAAATGCTCAATGAATGGCAAATCATGTAGTATTAGTATCATATATTATTCTCCACTAATCTCCGACACTACCAATGCCCAACAACATAAGATCAATGCAACGAGCACCACAACACACAAGCCAACACCAAAGAATGTGCCTCTCTCTCTCTCTCTCTCTCTCTCTCTCTCTCTCTCATGCACACCACCAACATCAAACCCAATTAGACATACTACCACAAAAGAATGTGCAACCCCAAAACTCATTATTTGTGTCAACGGTTGGTGATCCAAGTAAAGGGAACAAACAAGAATATGGATGCTTACCCGAACCGAGATCGAGAATAGGACAATAAGACCACCTCCAAGAGTTTTTGTCTATTATATTATTGGATGCAATATAAAAATTTGCCGCATGACAGACGCGTAGAATTAATGGGACTGAACAATCTAGTCCGTGTCATATATAGTAGTACCTTTAATTTTTTTGTGTTGAACCAATCTTATGTACTAGCTGAGAGAGTGCAGTCCGATTATGTAGAGACTTAACCAGAAAGCGAAAATGCAATGTCCAGAAACCAGATCATTAACATGTACAGGTCAATAGCTTAAAAGATAAATGCCCAAATCAACTCACCTCATTATTTTCTTCTCTTTAGTGCAGAATGCGATTACTCTGCTTCCTGAATATGCCCGGACAGTAAGTCGATTTGATCATATCAAGGAGTAACGGAAATTGCAACAACGCAAATAAGGTGACGGGCACGCAGGATAAAACAGCCACTGGAATAACGATCCACGCCTTCTTCTCCCCAAATACAATTTTTAATGTCGCACCAAATGCAACCATCATGGAGATAATGGACACGAATAGAGTCACCAGCCCAATAATCAATCTCCTGGGTAAGGAATACAGAAAATCATGTTCCCCATAGCGAGACGTGAGGATGGACAAGAACATCAACAAGGAAGCGGATGAGGAGAACAGGGCGAGCGCATCAGATATGCCGAACAAGGTAAAGGCTCCATCTCGCAATCTTATTGGGAGACCGTTGTCGCCATTGGAACCACCTGGGACAGTGATGGCGGCCGCAAACACTATTGTCGTGATCAAGGCCGCCACGATAGTGCAGGAATTGGCGGTGTCTTTCATCCACTGTTCTCCTTCTTTGACCAAGTCCTTGTGTGTCTCTGTGAATACTTCTTGAGGGGTTTTTCCGTCTGCGTTCATGTGTTCTTTGGCTTGGGGCAACATGCACTTTCCTACTTCCTGCATTTAGAAGTGGATTAATGAATTAGGAATGAGAAAGAATCATTTATTTTTTTGGAATTAGGAATGCTTTGTAAACAACACTACATTCATGTGTAAGTATGAAAAGCACAAACTTTCCAACTTATACCTCTCTTTATTGATTTTCTTTTTTACTTTTGATCAATTTTTTTATTTTTTTAATTTATCTTTTCTGGACGAATTGAAAAAGTATGAAAAGAAAGAATCTAAATAGCAAAACAAAAAATGAAAAAAAGTACAAAAAGACATAAAAACAATCCAATTTCTTTACATAGAACAACATATTCTATTTGGGAAGGCTGTCAACAAATGACAGGTTAGTGAGTTGGGGTATGGTAGTGCCCCCTCGTTGTTCTCTCTGCTTGACTGATATAGAATTCCATAGCCATCTTTTCTTTGAATGCCAGCTTTCTAAGATGATTTGGAGGCAAATTTTGGCTAGAAATGGGATTACTAGGCCGGTTCTGCCTTTGGCCCAGGAATTGGAGTGGGCAGTCCAGTATAGACAAGGAAAAAGCTTGCGTGATTCTCTGTATAAGCTGTCTTTGACAGCCTTCATTTATGTTATTTGGGGGGAACAGAACTTGAGGATCTTCCAAGGCAAATCCAGGGATGTTGATGGGATTGTGGCTGAAGTCTTTAACTCTGTGCGAACCAAGGTTAGCTCTTGGTCAGCTGTCAAATTCTCCATGCAGAACAGGAGGCTTTGCAATGATTGGCTTCTAGATTCTAGAATTTTTTCTATAAATAATTGTTCATAGTTTCCTTGTGAGTTTGTTTTTTGATCGTCTCTTGGTCCTTTTGTTGTATTGGTGGCCAGGAGGATGCCCCTGTTGATTTCTTGTAGCTTCGTGCCCGTTTTTTTGGTTTAATAAAATTTTACTCACCAAAAAAAATATATATATATATATTCTATTAGGTCTCGAAAGTTAAGAGTATTTACCTTGAACCACTGTAACTCACGCTGCATCTGTAGAGCCGCACCAGCAGCGCTTGCTCGAAGCAAGAGCTGCTGCTGCGGTGCCAGGTTCCCAGCCGAGTGCAGCGCGTTGTTTGTCGACGCATCTGGAATTGACAAAAACGCACGCTGGTCCTCTTTCATTTGATAGATGAGGTTGAAAACATTCGCCCGACGGTATACGATCGCGAGTTGAAATAGGGACTGATCCTTCTCGCTCCTCAAGTGAATTGCGTTGGGGAACGACTCCAAAATCTCCTCCACGATCTCATGGATCCCCAGGCACGTCGCGTCCCGCAGCGGCTCTGTGAAGATCTCCGCAGCATTCGGGAAGTCGATTCTCACTGCCTCCTCGCAAAGGCATTTGACGAGATTGAGGGCTTGGTGGTGAATCAATTTCTTCTCCCGAACGGATTTAATGAAATTGAAATGGTCTGCAATTGAAAGGAATCAAGACTGATTCTGCGTATATACGTGAAAGTAGGTATAGTGAATCCCTACCAAGTTTTTCGGCTACATCCCAAAACAGTGCAGTCAGCTTTTGCCTCACTGCATAACAAAATTTTCGAAATCAGACATACACAGAAGGGCGGACAGGGATCCGTCAAGTGGGGTCACTGGACCAGGTTTGTTTTTTTTGTTTTTTTTCCATAGGATAGGATATTGGGGATTAAAAAAATATTTTATTGGCATTAGAGATTAAGTCAGTAGTTATAATGGGAGTGAAGGGAGTTGGGGGAGCTGCTAGCAGCCTGCTGTCTCGGCCAAGGGGGCCGTGCTCCGGTCTCGCTCCAATGATCAGAAACGTTTACTTCATAGAGCTCGTCGATTTGAACAAATATGTAAAAAATCAGTTCGATCGGATATCATTAAGTGCCTAATCGAAACCTTTTTGTCTTAAAAAGAATGGATCCGAAACACTAGATCAAATCTACTAGAACCCATTATTGGCCAGTTATATGTATTCCGATCAGACACTTAATGATATACGATCGAACTTATTTTTGCATATTTGTTCAACTCGACGAGCTCTACAAAGTGAACGTTTTCGATCATCAGAACAAGACCAGAGTGGGACCCCCTCGGCCGGGACAGCACGCTGATGTCCCTTCACTCCCCCAGTCCGGAGTCAAGCACCTCCTTAATGAGAACTCGAACTCAGGAGAGAACCTCTTCCTAAGAGGGAGAATAAAAGAACCAACCCACACTAGGGGTGTAAACTTGGCCCAGTGGCCCGAAGCCTGCCTGAGCCCGATGGAATTTAGCCCGGCCCGAGCCCGATGTTAGGCCGGCCCTAGGCCCTACCCGATCCCTATGGGTAGGGCTTGGGCTAGAGGTTTTGAAGCCCAGCCCGGCCCTAAGCCCGACCCGTTGGGCTACCCGATTTGCCCGGCCCTAAGCCCGAAGATTTAGCTCGAAAAAAGCCCGATGGAAGCCCGACTACTACAGTGTAATATGAACGTAGAAATATGGGTAATTTGAAGTTGAGGACTTGTGTTGCTTTTGTCAGGCTCACAACTGTGGCATTTAAGACTAAAATTAAGAAGTTGTGCTACTTGCACAGACTTTTTTACATATATTATGCACATACATTTTTGTGGGGCTTATATTAGCTCCCGCAAAGATGATTCAAATTGTGCATCTTCTTTAAACTATTTTTTTGAGTATTCCTGTAAAAAAATCAGCTCAAACAAATATCGGTAAGGGCTTTTTTAGAAATTGTAATGCGAAACAGAATGATTCGCCCTATGATTTTCTAAAAAAGCTCTTACTGATATCTATTGGAACTGATTTTTTTAGGAACATTCAAAAAAATATTTTAAGAAAGATGAGCGGTTCGAATCATCTTTGTGGGACCCGAGATGGGCTCCACAAAAATGCATGTGCATGAAAGTTAACTCAATAAATACTTTGCGGATAAAAAAAACTCATTAAGTACTTTCATGTGATTCATAAATTAAAAAATACCCTTCATTTTTTAAGTAATTAAATAATTGTGCTGAAAGATTTATTTTTTTACTCCTAGAAATAAATTTTCTAAGAAAAAAAAAGGGCCTAAATAGCCCGAGCCCGAGCCCTTAGCCCGGATATGTCAGGGCTCCGGGCTGGGCCTGGGCCTATATTTTTAGCATTGGGCGGGCTTGGCCCGGCCCGATTTTTTGGCGGGAGCCCGACGGGCTTGGACCGGGCTAGCCCAAGCCCGATTGTTTATGGGCCGGGCCGGGCCAGATTTACACCCCTAACCCACACTAGGTGTTGTTCCTTCACTAGACTGGTTACTCTAACCAAGTCTTAGAAGAGTGCTACTATCCCAATATTTTGAACAATAACTTGTACAACCCGCTTAGGTGGCATTGTATCATTGGCAATGGATGAGATGTCATTTTTCATTGCGCATTGATACAGCGCCATATAAGCATGTTGTGTATATTATTGTGCAAAGTGTTGCGTGTTTTTTTTTTTTTTGCAAAGTGTTGCGTTAATAGACTTTTCCAAGTTTTAAATACAGTATCTTTTACACTATGAATCTCAGAGATCGATAATGATAAGTTATCCAAGAGTCCTACTAAAAATAGGGACACGAAGACTGCAGGATACACGAAAATAAATTATTAACTAAATAGTAATATTTAATTAATTTTATACCATTGGAAACTTAGGTATATGTATAAGCAAGAACCATTAATGTATAAACAAGTATTATATATATCGTATTACACTTTTTTTAAACAAAACATATGAAGTAGTACAACTTAAACCAACCCCCCTCCCCCAAACCCCCAGAACAATTTTTTTTTTTTTCACCTTTCTATAAAGAGGGAAAACATTATCCTTCCTTTGAATTGTGGAAATTGTGTGGGTCTTATCACAAACTTACTCATTATTATCAAAAAGTGTATTGATTCCAAGAATTTTACACAATTTTCATCAATCACGGGAGGAAAATGTTCACCCTCTTTAAAGGGTGAGTAAATTTAAGAAAATGCATATTTAAGCCTTATCGTATCCTTATATGTGTCCCTCCCATGTTCCAAAAAAATTAATGGACACGCCACATGGCGTGTTTCATATATATTTTGCCATATCTCCTGCGTGTCCCCGTGTGAAACACGAGAACATGCTGCATCTAGGAGTGTTGGTGCTTCATAATTTTTTCGTTATTTTGGAAATTGAAGTATTTTGTTTGTTGCTCTTGGTTACACAGTATTGGAAGAGAAATGATAATGCTAAAATCGTTTTTGTTTGTGCCAAAACTGTAGTGCATAACAGCCTAGAGTTTTGGCACAAACAAAAAGAGTTTTGGCATTAGAAACACCCTGTTGGAATATTTTATCGAATACCTTCAGAACTACCGGATAAACTTGTCTCCAAATTTGATTAGGAAAGGGGTTTAGAGTCCAAATTTCCATATGAATAAGCCGTTGAAGCACTTTATCACAAGGCTAATTTCGCAAGTTCTAAAATGCAACAATTACAAAATGGTTGAGGGAAATTAGAGGTTCAAGTCTTACCATAAATCATAGCAGAAACTACGAACTTGGTAGGATTCTCCTTGTCCCTTTCTTGAGGGTTGTTTGCAATGTCTTCCACTTTCAAAGGAATCTCTACATGACAATTGACATCACAAAATATTATTATTTGACCATATCATAGAGTACTGCATAATCTATATATATGCCATGGTTTCTCAAAATGAAGACACTAACCACAATAGATCAAGCGCAGCAAAAAGTTCAAGCTGGTTCCACTAAGGAACGAAGTGCGATTTTGAGCCATTACCACCAATGGGGAGGGTGTCATGGATGCTAACTTTCGGTTGTGCTGAAGAAATGTTAAAGCAATGTCTGTCCAATTATATCAAGCGATCGAAAAACACACGTTAAATATTTGGCGTGAGTCAACTGTTAGCAAGAGCCACTAATAGCAGGGGAGTTAAAAGAGTTTGTGGATATTCACTAATGTTAAGTATCGGAGGAGTTAGTGGTTATTCACTAATAGCAGTATTAAAGAGATTCCACTAATATAGGCTTGACTGTAATTAAGGGACATAATATTAGGCTTGATAAGTGGCCTCACTACCTGTAAATCCTCCATAGAATACTTCCTGTAACTATGATGGAATGTGTATTTATACTACTATTGTGGTCCTTATTCAATATCAGAAAATTAATTAAACAATTGTGTTGTTTAATTACACATATAAATGATTGTGAGTGTGTGTGTAAAATTACACATGTACTGTGTGAGTGCATGTGATTATAGAATCTTCTTTTGGTAAAATAATACTACTCCGTCCGTCCCAAAAAGAATGACATTTTTTTTTATAGTCATGAAAATTTCAATTCCTCGTATCTTTATAACATGAATCTCAATATATATAAAATAGACCTTATTTGATAGTTCTCGATTTACTCTATAATACAAAGTTTTTGAATTCATGGAAAATATTATTAAAATTAACAGCTATGAGCAATGAAAAACGAGACAGAAATCAAAAAACGTTATTCTTTTTTTGAACGGGAGGGAGTATCGTTGTTGCGCCTGCTCTCAATAAATTTTTTTTTTATAACGCAGAATGTCCCCGGGCAAGCTAATTACGCGCACCACGGGACTAAATTTCTACGATCCCTCACAAGCCAGTGGGATGTTCTTATGGGAGCCCATGGGATGGCCCTTGGGGGTCTCGAACTGGGACCTGGGGGAGCAAACCCCAGGCCTTAACCAAGTGAGACAACCTGCTAAGTACTAAAACAGAATTTAATGTTTTTTTTTTTTTTTTTTTGCCACAACGATAACAGATGGTATTAATAAAAGTCCAAACTAAACATCAGACGGAAGACTCGTCC
>JAOTQK010000020.1:4776036-4789314 GCA_025642025.1 Rhododendron ferrugineum
AAAATAATGGGATTCCTTAAGTGACTTGTCTAGTCAAATCTAAGTAGTCATTGGCATGACTAATATCTATTGTCCAAAGGACAAAAAATTCCCTAACAACTATTATCCAATGGTTAAAGAGGAAATATGATGAGAAATAATATTCTTTGAAAGAATATCCCTTTGAAAGTGACCTTTCATTGGGGATAAGGACAATGCACTTTCTAGGAAAGTAACTAGACTAAGAATGCATAATGATTCCTTTGAAATGACAACTCCATGGGAGATATGGTTAAGACTTATTTCTTTTACCCAAAGGACAAAAATTACCCTAACAACTATGGTCTAATGGGTAAAGAGAAAAGATACACTTGAAAGAAATAATGATAAAGAATAAAGTCTTGATTTGACTAATCAAGAAAGTGCAATGATTACTACCTTAGGCCTAAAAGGCTCAATTAGGATTTGGAAGGGTTCATAAGGTTCAAGGGTGGGTGAAATGGTTCACCTAGGAATTAGAAGGATTCATAAGGTTCAACAATAGCTAGGAAAGTCTAACTAGTCTCGGAATCCAATTGGTTTGTTTAACCAATTGGTTGGAATCTAATTCTACTTGCCAAGTAGGATTTCTAGCCAAGAAATATAATTTTAAAGGTTTTAATTCAAATACTAGGAAAATATACAAGTGCTTTTATAAGCACACTTGTCTTTAGAAAATGACTAGATTGTTTTATATGAAGAAAACTATTTTTATAAATCTAGAATCAATAACGACTGATTTTTGGGATTTAAAAAGGAATTTTAAATGAAATTCAAGTAGTTAAAATAAAATTCAAATATTTAACGAAATTTTTATTGACCGAAAATCAGGGTCGTTACAGTTCTTTCGTCAATATTATTTCTCTCCCTAATGGGGACTTGTAGTTGGGTTTATAGTGGTTGAGTTGTTGGCTTTGTTATCTCGTGGACTTTCACACAATTGATGTAATATCTCGTGGTTTGTATTTTGTAATTGATACTTGATGTAATGTTCTCTTCTATAGATTAATCAAAACAAATTTTTGCTACCAAATAACATTTTTTAAACGGCAAAAGTATTAATTTTTGAAATTGTTACAAAGACAAAAGAACAAGGATTCACGACATCACTTACCCCAAAAAAAAAAAAAAGGATTCACGACATCATATCTCTAAATAAAATTAAGAACAATCTTGCGCTAATCCGGGATTGGCAAGATGCCAACCCCCAAATCACCTACTGGGTCAAGCGCAAACCTAATTGAAGCCCAATAAAAAAAGTAAAATCTACCGCCCAAATCCTCATCAGTCACCCAAACACTGTCTTTAGAGCAATATAGTCACACAGGATTCCATGCAAAAGGACACGTGGATGTATTCAAATTAAGCGTCTTTAAATTAAAAGGCAAAGAGTCATTAGCTAATGAAATGCTCGCAGAACATTTGAAATTACTCCCTCCGTGGCAAATTAAATAGCTACCGTAAGATGGACCCGGCCCTGCTAAGCGCCTGTTGAGCGCATCGTTGCCGAGATGGACAATCCAGACTGTTGCTTGGCAGCATCTCCCAATCCCTGTAAGAAATAGCAGCCCTTTAATGGGATACCACAATAGAGTTACACATACAACCGAGAAGCTTAAATTATTAGTAATGGAAGTTCTTAAAAAAAAATCCTAAATAGGCCCGAACCTAAGCCCTTAGCCCGGGTATTTAGGGGTCACGGGCTGGGCTGGGCCTAGTTTTTTTAATATTGGGGGGCCCAGTCCGACCCATTTTTTTGGAGCCCAATGGGCTTGGACTAGGCCAGCCCGAGCCCAATCATTTGTGAGCCGGGCCAGATTTACACCTCTAATTACTAGGGGTGTAAAGTAAACGAGGTGAGCCCCTAACAAGCCGAGTTTGGCTAATGAGCCTCTTTAAACAAGCCGAGTCTCTACAAACGAGCCAAGCATTTGCAAGCCGAGCCGAGTCAATCTTTTGAGTATCGAGCTGCTAGGCTTGTTTAATAAACGAGCCCAAAACTCGAGTTCGAGCTCGGCTCAGTTACTAGTTACCATGACATTTTCTTTTTGAAGTCCGCCAAAATTCTGCTGTTTGTTTCCTGCCTAGCTGCCTAGGCCATCTTCCTGATTCTTAGGAATTGTTTGTTTAGTTCAATAATCGTCATTGTGCAAAGACAATTTCTTTTATTGCATACTTTTGAGTCACTCTCTGCCAAGAATACGTTTACTTTCTACGACGTGAGATGAACCCAGGGTTTTATGGAGGTTCGATTTTGTTCACCTTCTTTAAAAATGAGTGAACATTACCTATTTCTTTAGTGGTTGATACTAACTCGTGGAGCCTGCATTATTTTAATTACAATTGTAATGTTAAAATAGTAGTAATAAAGATAAGATTCAAAGCTTACAAATTTCCTTTGGAAACATTAATACCCACTTACCTTTGTACCAAAAACTTGGACACATAAAATTTCAGTAAAAATTAGAACATAGTAAAACTTGTTTTAAATGAACGAAACCCTATTACTAAAGACAGCTTGACTTAATTATGCATTATGTGTAAAATAATAATAATAATAATAATAATCTTCAGAACGTCTCCAGTGAATATTTCAGTTTTTGATAAAATAGTAATATTAGTTTTGCGACTGGTCCCCCGATGAATTAAAACAAACAATTAACAATAACCAGAAATATTACTAACGAAAGACCTATTTGTGTGTTTGTTGGATTTCTTTCAAAATTAGTCTATATTTGTTTGCTTTAATTTGTCTATTTATAAGCAGCGACGAACTTCGAAAGGAAAAAAAAATGGACCAAAATGTAAAAATGGTTCACTAATTTTTTAGTGAACTCAATCTTCGAATTACATTGACATGTTCAGTCTCTTTTTTTTTTTTTTTTTTTGCTGAACTCAAATATTATATTATAAAGCAAACCAAATACAACCATAAAGGAGCTAGTCCTTGCCCAAAATGTTGGGACTTTGGTGTGTATTTATAAAACATTGTGTTGCCTCTTGTCCCACATTGCCTAATTACAAAACTTCTTTCTATCTTAAATGACTTTGCACACTAGTGGGCTTGTGAATGAGGACTCAAGGAGAGGTCTCGCGCGCTTGGAAAAATGGGCCGTGGCCCAAGGCAATCCGGAAAAACTAATTCGAAAACTAGTTAACCGGGTGCGCGTCACGGATTATTCGCGCGCAGGAGGGGTGCAAATCCGGAATTTGAGCCTCGCGCACATACATAGCCCACGTTTTGCTTACAGAATTTTTAGTCAATCAAATATTTTTCGAAATGGAAAGTTCTTGCCGATTAAGAAAAACGTGTTCATTGAAAACATGTGAAAACATGTGCTAAATCAAAGCAACTGATTTGATTTGATTTTTTGTTTCCAAAAACAAGCCCAGCCCGCTCCTCCTGCACCTATAAATTGATCAGCGTTTCAAAATTGGTTTCGATACAGAAAAAAATCATCTCTCTTCCTCCACAAAAATGTTTTCTGTTGAGTTTGAGCAATAGGTAGAATTGTGTTTTGTTTTCGGTTTTCTTCTGTGCAGAGAAGGCCGAGCAGAGGTGGTGTATTCTGGGCTGTTTTATCATGGGGACGGCGTGGTACTCAACGAACTGCTTGCACAATCTGGGCAGAGCCGCGAAACGTCTTAAAAAGAGCGACCTAGTCCGCGACTCAACCCAGATGTTGTTCTTTGATTGGTAATCTGTTTTCGATTACAGATTCTTGAGGTAACCTGTTACTTATTTACAGCAATTATTCCAACACAAAATAACAACCAAAAAACTGGAAACAGCACTAAACAAGCAGCCTAAGCAGCTACGATCCCACTCAAGGGCTGGCTTTGATAAATGTGGATAAAAAGGTTCTGGGTAATGATGAAAAGAGTAATGAGCAGCTAGCATTTTGAAATCACTCCTGAACTGGAATCAAGAGTCTCAGATTCTTTTGGGCCCTCATTCCAAAATTTGCAGCAGGAGCAGGGAGGGGAACACGTGGGTGGTGAAGCCCAAAGTGATGAGGCCCATTCGGGAAATAACCAAAATCAAGAGGTGATAGATCATCTGGGTCCACTTCTCCTAAATGGTCCTGTGGTGATTGGGTCAGACAACAATATCAGAGCATCTCAACTGCATGGTACTTATTAACCTTCAAGTGGAGCTACCTCCTGCATTAGCAAGAAAAGAAATTAGAAGCAAACGTTTAGAAAAATCATTGAGTGCGGGGGAGAGTGATTCTGGTGTTGAGAGCAGCATTCCAGGTATCAATAGACCTCTTATTAACGAAATACAATCTACAATTTTGGTTGGCACAAGATTAATTGGGGATAGAATTCAGTGAAAATCATGTCAAAGCTGATTGAAGAGGAAAAGAATGACTATAACCTTTTACTGAGAAACAATCGTTTCTCTGTTCTAGGTTCAAAATGAAGATCATTTCTTGGAACATCAGAGGTTTGGGTAGCATTCTGTAATGGAGATTTTTTTTCATAACTTATAGTAATGACAGAAGCCCAAATTCCATGATGATTCAGGAAACAAAGGTGGAACAATTTGATACTTCTACAATTCAAAACCTATGGGGGAAAGGAGAGGTGGAATATGCAGTGTCAAAAGCTGAAGGGTCATCAGGGGGCTTAACAAAGAAGTCCGCAATTGGAATCAACAGTTAACACGATAAGGTTGTTGAAAATGTTGCTGAGATACTGATCAATCATGGAATGAAATGGTGGACAGTGCCATTGCCTGGAATCTTGCTCAATCAAATTGTTACGAAGTGTTTTGGTGCTGGCCCTTATCCTGAATGTCAAACTCAGGGCAGCCTTCTCTCTTTTCGGTTGTAACCTGTTTTTTCTTCTTCTCAACTCCTCATTGGGAGTTTCTCCTCTCTTCTCTTTCTCTTGGAGCTATGTGATGGTTACATGGTCTGTCATGTGGCTTTCATAATGGCTCCCTCTTCTCTCTCTTTCACAACCAGTACACCGTAGCTGCCTGCAGAGACAGCTTAATGATAGAATGTGCCGAAGTACAGTCTCTTTCTTGGTTATTCTGAAATGTATGTTATGTGATGTCTTTGAAGCACAAGAGGCAAAAGGAAGAAGCTGAAGAAAGCCAGTAGGCAGAAGAAAAGGCAGAGACAATAACACATGGACAGTTCCCAAAAAAAAAAAACAGGTTCTTTGAAAGCAGGTCACTGGTGAAAGGGCCACAGGTTAAAGAGTGATTGAATTGGTTCACAGTTCACACATAGCAAGGATAGTCGATCAGCAAAAGATAGCAGCCACCGGAAACACAACATCTGAATATTGTGAGTATTGCATATATACACACTCCACTGTCTTTTCTAGATATTTTCGATATTTGATTCGCTCTAGGTGCAAAATAGAGTTAGTTGCAGTGTGTGATATATATTGATGCTTCTTTAATGCGGTGATTGGCTAGATAAAAGGCCATTGTAATTTGTAGTATACATTTAGCTTAGAGATGTAGTGTGAAAATAAACGACGCTGTAACATCATGTGCTCCTACTACTCTTGCTGCATTTTAGATCATTTCTTCCCATTTAGGAGTAGATTTATTGTGCAACTTAAACATCCCTCATTCGTAGGGACTCGTTCCTTTCATAAATGAACACAATAAATGTCTATACTTCTACAAATCACCTCATAACTGGGTGCAAACTCTTCCTCACACTGTACAGTGACCACGACACATACTTTTTGTGTTTTTGGTACAAAAAAAAATCTAGCAATAGAAATGTCTTGAAAAACTAGCCAAATACATTTTGTTGACAGCGAAAAGAAGCTAATCTAAGCTGGAGGATCGGCTCCATCTTCCTTTCAAGTATTCTTCTGAGGAAGTTCCACTGCTTTGCTCCCCACTGCTGAACGATGGGGAGGTGTCTTCCGTGTCAAGCAACGCAAGGGTCAAATGAGACTCTGCGCTTGAATGGGGATAAACTTCATCGTCAGTATTTTCCTCGTTTTCTGTACCTCTTCGATCTGCAAACTGGGATTTTACAAATTCCTCTACATCTTTGTCCCCTTTCAAGATGTTTAGTATCTGTTAAACGTACAGGAACTACTCAGTTCAAAGATAATGGATGCATTGAAACAAACCAACAATATGAAAACTATTAGAAACCAAATTTATCAACAAAGACAAAAGTGAAGCCAAGATTTGTATTGCTTATGTCCAGCGTCAAAGAGACAGGAGAAAGATTTCACTACTGAAAAGGGAACGAATGCTCCAAAGAGCTACGATAACCAACTTTTCTCTCTCTCCCTCAAAAGCTACTTCTTAGCCTTTTGAACCTCATTTCATAATTCTCGTAAAACAAGATCGAGAAGACACCAAGGAACAGAGTTCCATCAAGCCACCAAGGCCACACCAAAAGGAAGATAGCCGAATGCCTACTTAGCCCTCTGCCACGGAACTGATAAGTTCAACCAAAGAAGAGAGCTATGCTATAACCAAATCTCCGGTCGGATTCAGCCTGAGGCTCTGAGCTCATTTGGTAAGAAGCTCAAATTTGCGTCACCATTGCTCTACTCAATCAGACTAAAAATGAGCTCAACCTAAATTTACCAAAGGTCAAACATTGAGCCAATTTCAAACACTAAGAACCACTAAAGAATTGCTATTACCTGTCTCATTTTAGGACGAAGCCGAGCTGATCTTATGAGGCAGAACCTAACTGCAAGAGCCATTCTCTGAATTTGAACCTCATCAATATTGCCATCAAGGTTAGGATCCAGTATGCTTCTTAGATCTCCACTCTCTAGCTTTGGTTTTGCCTGAATATGAACTACTTAGTCATATACCTGTAAATAAAGCTTGCAGTTAATAGATGTTTCTGTTAAGGAAAAAGGCCTTACCCACATGACCAAGCTTTCTTGGCCTTTGGTAGACTCCGAACTGATCGGTTTCCTCCCCGATAACAATTCAAGGAGAACCACACCGAAAGAGTAGACATCGATCTTGTCACTGACTTTCCCATACATAAAATACTCAGGAGCAAGATACCCAAAAGTTCCTACTACATCATTGTCTGTCAGGAACGACGAATCTGACGGCCCCCATATTGCTAACCCGAAATCAGATAGCTGTCACAGGAAGATATAATAAATCATCAACATTGTAGATTGAAACAATACGAATGTTCAACTGCTTGAAGTACCTGTGGTTCAAACTCATCGAAAAGAAGGATATTTGAGGACTTGACATCTCTGTGAATCACTGGGGGAGAGCATTCATTGTGAAGGTAATTCAGGGCTTCAGCAATCCCAACAGCTACTTTGCATCTCACTTCCCATGACAATACTGATTTTTCTTTGCTATTACCTGTTTCAGAGACCAACCATCAATTAGCATAGTTTCTATCGATGATTACAGGGAGAGAGAGACGAGTTTTCAGAGAGGCGTTACCGTGTAGGTTCTCCTCTAGATTTCCTTTAGGCAATAAATCATAAACAGATATCAGGGCATTATCTTCAACACATAACCCAATCAAAGGTGTGATGTTTTTATGACTCAATGAGGTCATAACATCAACTTCCCGAGTAAAGTCCTTCCACGACTCTTTGGATGACTTCAAAACCTTGACTGCTACCGGCTTCCCATCCGGAAGAATCCCCTTATACACGCAGTTACACCCTCCTTTACCGATCAGCTTATCTGCGATGGAACCAAATATTTGAAAAGAAATGATCCACTCAAACAAAACCAAGTTAAGTCATATTGGAAGGGATGTAACCTGAGGAGAATTCCGAAGTAGAAGTTTTCATGACATCGTAGCTGAACCATTTGCAGCCAGATGAGTTTTTCAGGAAGAGCTTCTCCAAATTCTCTAGTAGCTCACTTGTATCTGTGGTGATGTTACTCTGTGGTGAGAAAGGACTTTCTGTTTCGATCGGAGTCATTGGACTAAAACCACCTTCCTTGGATAGAGGACTCTGCGGTGGAGACCGGTTCGGCAGTCGCATTACCCACTTCACAACCGACATTTTGCCTGCCAGAGGACTCATCACGCTTAGCAGTGGCCAACCAGGCCTCTGCTCCCCAAAATCCTCCGATGCAAACGAAAACGAAGTCGTAGAAAGTGCTTTGTCTTTTCGAAGAGGGCTGAAATTATCAAGGCTGTGTCTGCAAATCTCTGATGTCTCGGAATCACCGAATTCAGACCGGGTATCTGTCAGTGCAGGATTCCGACTGAGGACAAAACTCGGCCTGGGATCTCCTTCATGACCTGAAAACATAGAAACGCAAAATTTAACACAAAAAAACACATTCCTCTCTAATGATGAGTCTTTTTTTTTTTTTGGTCATTAGTTGGAAGAATTCTATACTACCCGAACCCCGTCCCAACCCATCAACAAGGTATCAACTTCCTCTCCATAGAAATCGAACCCGCAACCTCATTACACCTATGTGCAGCTACACAATCGCTGGTCAATTGCCCCGGTTCATGGCCTATGTGCTCATTTGTTTACAAGAAAAAACAATCAAATCATCAGCCTTTATGAATAATTAGAGTAACGAAGAAAGTCAAACCCATTTAAACCTATTTTTTGGTAGATGGGAAAAAAGGATGGGACGGACACAAACAGTCCCTTAGATTGAAAAAGAAAAATGAAAAGAAGAAATTAAGTACCTGGTGGTTGGTTATTGGAAGATCTTCTGAAGACAATTTTGCCATTGTGGATGGCCAAGACATCAGTGGTTGGAGGGAGGCGCTTTGCGCAGTACTTGGCAACAGAAGTCCAAGTCCTGAGAAAAACACCAATTTTCAAAAACACGAAAAAAAAAATCTCAAAACTAGTGTCCAGATTTTTGCTTTCCAAGTTCTCCTTACCTGAGAGGGTTTTCTCTGTACACGCCCACAACCACGGCTGCGGCACCGCGGTTTTTCGCCTCTCTCACTAGAACCTTTCGGATTGAGCTACCTTTCAATACGTGACCTGTTAAATCTACCTGAAACCCGAACATGGGATACGTCGAAATCGAAAAATCAGTGCTTTTACTCGTTAATTTCCATTTTCTGGCAAAAAGAAGACTCTTAATTATTTGAAAAACCAACCTTTTTTACATTGCAAAGGCCTTCGTAAACTTCTAAATACCCATCCAATAAAGGCTTCTTTTTAGAATCTGAAATGAGAAACCCAATTGAATTATTTGAAATTTTCTTGGATTCTAAACGAAAACATAGTCAACTATATGTGCATTACCTAAATCTCTTGAGACATGAATTGCAACTACATGGTCTCCTGGATCTGCTACTTTGACAAGGGCCCAGTCGAGTAACTCTCTGCTCTGACCGTCGATCCCGATTCCGACCAACACACTCCTCCCCCTCCTCCCGCTGCCCTCAGCCGCCGCCTCAACCGTCATTTTCGCCTTTCTTGTGTATCTATTCTAACTGTTTCATTACATTTCCAAACTCTTCCCCATCCTGAATTTGTAAAACATGTCGATACACCATGTTATCTTACGAGATGATTGAAGGTCTAATCTTGGAATTTAAAGCATACCCATTAACGGTTACAAACAGAAAATCCAAAAAGAAGAGTGCTTTAAATATTTCAAATCAAATGGAGGAAAATCCTTACTTTTTGGCAATGAATTAAAATTGCAGAAACCCCACAAATTGACAGATTGTGTAGATACAGTATCGATACATTAATGTTGAATGGGATAAAATTACAGTAATGCTACGGGTCAGCAATCTGTGCACAAATTTTTTTGTGGGGCCCACTAAGGGTCCCACACAAATGATCTGATCCGTTCATTATGTTTAAAATATTTTTTCAAGTGCCTACGCGAAAAATCAGCTCAATCTGACACCTATAAATACTTGAAATCGTCTAACTTTTCATTCTCTAAAAACCCGAATGAAAAGTTAGATGATTAGATCAAACACTTATAGGTATCGGATTGAGCTAATTTTTGGCGAAGGCCCTTGAAAAAATGTTTTAAACATAATGAACGGCTCGGATCACTTGTGTGGGACCCTTAGTGGGCCCTACAAAAAAATCTGTGCACAGATTGCTGTTCCCGTAGCATTACTGATAAAATTAAATGCGTGGTGACAAGGGGAAATAAAGAAACCCACCTACTATGGGAATGCATATGTCATTGAAGCCCATGGGAGATTTTTAAAAAAGATGCCGC
This sequence comes from Rhododendron ferrugineum, assembly GCA_025642025.1. Taxonomy (NCBI): domain Eukaryota; kingdom Viridiplantae; phylum Streptophyta; class Magnoliopsida; order Ericales; family Ericaceae; genus Rhododendron; species Rhododendron ferrugineum. Next base: position 4,786,220 of record JAOTQK010000020.1, read on the forward strand.
CACAGATAAGTATACCTGCCCTCAGGCCTCAGCTAACAAATAATTGAAAATTGGAAAGTTGTGGGGGTTATGGTGATGAAAAAGCTTAGTTGAGCAAATGGGTTTTTTTTGTATTTCAAGAATTGTTTAATGAGATTTGGAGAATCTATAAGGGGAAGTGATTAGAGGAGAGAGAAAGGGAGGCGGAAACCGTCGGTGGGTAGGAGAGGGAATTTCCCTGGAAGAAAGGACACAGAAAGTTGAGTGTAGAGAGAAGAGATATACCCGGGAAACCCATGGTATCAAGAAAATGAGGGGCTGAGAAAGGTTCAAATAATGATCAAGAAAGAGAAGCCTCATGCAAAATGTGTGTTTCTTTTTTAAATGATGAAAATGATTTTTTCATTTAAAATCATGTAATGAGAAAATTGTCCGTTTGTTCTATAGTGACAGACATAGCCCTCTAGAGTCTAGTCAAATTTTGGGTGGTAGGTACGAGAGATTATTCAGGAATCAGTGCCCCAAGGGTAGGGGCAAGGACGGGCGGCTCTGTTTGGTTTGAGTTTTAGATGGAAAAATGAGAATAATAATTTGAGAGAATGGTTATTGAGACCATGCGCGGAGGGAAGGGGGTTGGATTTAGAGGCCCAAAGCAAACACAGTCCATGGTGCCTCAACTCCTATTTTCACCACGCATTTGTGTGGGCGTAGTGGGGTACGAGAGATGATTCAGTCCCCAAAGGTAGGGACAACATAACACGTGATGCCCCAACCAAATGTGTGGTTGGGACAAGGACACGTGGTACCCAACTCCTACTTCCACCACGCATTTGTTTGGGGCACTTCGAGTCCCTGTCCCTTTGGGGCACTAAGAGTTCCTGTTGTCCTGTCGCTGGGCAATGAATAATTTTTCGTGGGTTTATTGTGGGTTCTTTTTCTGGTCCCTGAGACCACAAAAATACACAGGAGAACGCGCTTTCTCTGGTCCCTGAATACACAGGGGCACATGCACAGACTCATCCTTGGGAAAGGTCCATGAAAGTTTTTCCTAACACAAAAAAACTGTTCATGATCTGATATTAACTGTAAAGATTCAATTGGATGTATAGATCTTACGTACCAACATACCCAAGTGTATGTCAACATTGATCAAGAATTCTGAAAGTTTTCTGAAAATAATTTCTAGAACTGTAGCAAGACTAATGATCATTTACCTTATTTGTTTGGGGGTCTAAAAACCCCGGCATGGACTTCAATAATTTTTTTTTCTCTCTTCACTCGTTACTTTTAAAAATCTCCCTTAAAACCCTCAAACGAATAAGGTTCCTTTTGGTGACTCCATTGAGAAATATTAGTGCAGACAAAAGGGCAATACGCATGTATACCATTTACCAAGTGTGTGTTTATATGCAAATATATGTGAGAAAAATGTGGTACAATACTAACTGTCCCTAGTATGGAATGAGGGATGTTGCTAAGCATACGGTTCAGAATTGTATGAGTTCAGATTCAATTCGAGTCATCCGTGCCGAGATGAACGACCGTATCGGCCGCTCTCTATACGGAGTAGCGCGGGGTTGCTCGGCAGCATCCCCATTAGCCCAAGTATGCTCTTGGTCTTGCTTACATAAGTTGGTGGTTAACTTTAGCATTATCTAGTGCAATTGACTTTGAAAGTGTGCAATTGACTTTGAAAGTAGGTTGTGACAAGAGCTTTGTACCATAATCAATTATGAGACTGGATGAGTTGTGGCAAATGTGTTTTGATTGACACCAAACTTCAGAACCAAAGCTATTGACTTTGGGAAGCTGAAATTCTCAAATTTCACAGTATTTAAAGCTTTTGACCTCAATCCTCAAGTAAAAAGGCCAAAAGGGGATAATGTTTTTGGAACTCAACAACTGGTATTGTGAAGGGAAAACTCCTGGCCACACTGGTTGAACCGTATCAATGGTCCAACGGAACCAAGGGGGCGTTTTCATTGGAGTTTTTTCTTTTTTCCTTCTTCTTAAAACTGGCATTGAAAATTTTCTAACATAATCACGAAATCATAAGGATCTGCACCTGTTAAAACTCCTGGAGGATCCTCGCTCTTGTTATGGGTCTTTCTCATCAACTCTTCTCAGTCGATAACGGTTATCTTTTTGACCGTCTGGCTGCTGTTTAACTAGCACGTGTATGTTCGCGCAAGTGGGCGGTGAAATTGAGTTCCCAAGAGTAGGCGAGGCCTGTGTACGTAAACCTGCACGAACACCCAAATTAATATATATATATATATATATATATATACACACACGATACCATCTCTTATCATCTACTCTGCCTCATGTAGTTGATGTGTTTGTCTGGGTTATGCAAACTCTATCCTAATTTAAATCTTGCAACATATGCCAATACAAAGGTGATACGCATCTTTTTCCTTATCTCTTATCTGAAGTGGCAAAGTTATCCACCAATTCTAACACTTCAAATTCAAATACTACTTCTTTCTCACTCGTCCAAAGTGGTCGCTTTCTTTCTTTCTAGTGGTCGGAAGAAAATCTTCCGAAGGAAGAGACCGGGAATTAGGAGAGATTATTCTGTGCCTTTGGACACCACGTGGCAGTGCCTCAAGTCTCTTACCACCACACATTGTTGTGGAGTCCTCACACTTAATCTCGGACTCTACAAAAATGTATGGTTGAAGAGAGGCCTGGGATACTACGTGACGGTGTCCCAAAGGCATTGAATAATTTTTCGGGAAGTACGATGACCCACAAACGTCCTATATGGGCTCAAGTCCACATGGGGAGATTGATGTAATGTCACCTCGGGTAGAAAAGCCTAGCCCTTTAACATGAGAATGAAAGCAAGTATATTGCCAAAATTATCTTTCGTCGTAACCAAGGATTGGTTTGATGGTTTTAGCTTGTGACTTAAGGGTTCGCTGCTTTCTAAGATCTCAGATTCGATTCTTCTACCTATTAACTTTTGGAGCGATCTCACCCCCACACATAAACATATGAAACGGGCATGTGAGAGATTGTAGGGATTAATATATGGGTCCTTCTACACTCCGCCCACGAGGCTGACTATTGGCGTGAGTTCCAGGGCAAATGGACAGTACTTTTTGCAG
>JAOTQK010000020.1:4827983-4843748 GCA_025642025.1 Rhododendron ferrugineum
CTCTAGGTCTTATAAAAACCTAAGCTGGGCTAAATGGACCAATTGTCCCTACTTAAGGAGTTTAGACCAATTTTCTGAAAAAAGAACAAAACTGACACGTGACAAACAAAATCTGAGGACTTCAAGTGTAATTTCCGCACAAGCTATTCCTCTTCCCGTACAAAGGCTTGGTTCTCTTTAATTAATTTTTTCGTTTTACGTGTTTTGTTCATCTTTTCTGAATTTTTGTTAGATTCGCGTGATATTTTTTAGATTAATCATCCTTCTAGACGAGAGGCGTCTTAAAAGTACAAAATTATAACCAAAAACCAAAAAAAAACACTAAAGACAAAAAAAAGTAATCAAACAACTGTTTTTTAGAGCTTAAGTGTCGTTTTATTTGAATTTTTTCATCCGTCCATATTTTTATAGATTGGGTCTTTTTCATTTTTATATCTTTCAATCCATATAGGGTATTTTTAGCATTACAAATTGAAAGATATAAAAAAAAAAAACTCCTTAAAATGTTCGGAATAGTAACATGGACACTCAATATGGAACGGAGGGAGTATTTGTTCGAAACGTATTTCGGTATTTTTCACATTTCGCAACTTTTCATTTAGCTTTTTGTTGTAATTTTTAGGGTTAATCGTTCATATTGATGAGACGAATCAGTTTTTTTTGTGAAGGAGGGTTACCAAGTGGGTTATATACCCGTTATACCAAAAAGTTTCTCCTCAATTGGCATGTCCATTTTATCTTTTATTTTATAACAGTTTTCATGATTTTGAAAATTTTGTATAATAAAACTAATTGATATCTATCAAACAAGATCCATATTACATAGTATATTTTAAGTTTCACATAAAAAGTTAGACCCACTAAATTGACCTCGGTAATATTAACTGGGACTCGGGGGCATAACAGAAAAGACAATACAAAGTTTTCAAATCCCTTAATAAGTTGGATTCCCCAAAAAGGACGAGCAATTTGGGGCGGAGAGAGTAAGTTTAAACAAAATGGCCGTTCAAAAAAAAAGTTTTAAACAAAATTTATTCGAATTAGTATTGTTTCAGATCAGTTCGTATACGAATCTGATATATCGAAATCAAATCCGTTTATCAAATTTGAGTTTTGGATTTTCAAATGCAGATCGAACAGATTATCGGATCAGATCCAAATTTATTCAGTCCATGACAGGCCTAGTTGGATCAAACTCAAAATATTGAGATGTTATACATGGTATGACCAGACTTCCAACAAGTCTTACACAGCCCACAGCAACACCACCATTTTTCAACCGGGAAATGACAGGCCGGTCCTATTTTTTTGTTGGGGCTCCATTCCAACTCTTTTTTGTCATGCTATCCTCTCAAGACCCTTTTTTAATATGCTTTTATTATTTTGCCCTAGTCACTTTTTATACCCCATAATTTACACCCCTTTGAAGAATTCACACCCTTTTGAAGAATTTACATCCCAATAATTCAGACCTTCCAGAATTCACATCCGTTGCAGAATTCACACCCTCCAAAATTCACACCCCTTTGCGGAATTCACACCCCCAAGAATTCACACCTCCTAGAATTCACATCAGTTGCAGAATTCACACCACTTTGCAGAATTCACACCCCCAAGAATTCACACCTCCTAGAATTCACATCCGTTGCAGAATTCACACCCCTTTGCAAAAATTTTATTTTGTCTTTTCCCAGAATTTTTGGAGATGAATTCTTAGGGTGTGAATTCTTAGTGACAATTTTGGAGGTGTGAATTTTTTGTGTGAATTTTTGAGTGTTGCAGAATTCATACCCCGAGAATTCACACCATTTTTACAGAATTCATAGCAGTTATAGAATTCACATCCTATAAAGAGTAAGAGTGGATTTGAGGGTTTCTCCTCATAAAATCATCAGATTAACGAGATATACACATTCTTTATCCTCAGAATTCACACCCCATTTCATTATTGATGGGTGTAAATTCTGGTGGGTGTGAATTATGGGGTCTTTTCAAAATTCACTCCTAAAATCCAGTAATCAAATAAAATGAATTAGAATTCTAAATGGATTTTCCCGCAAAAGACCCCTTCGCCTTTCAACCAATTTATTCAAGAAACAGAGAAGTTCGGGAATTACCTTCACCAAAACTACAAACTCAAATCCATAATTGAAATTCCCTTCCAAATGACGACATCCAGGTACAGAAAGGGCAAGATGATAAATGAATTAGAATTCTAAATGGATTCCGCCGCCGCTGCCACCTCCCATCCTCTCCGAAGCCACTGAGAAATCAATGTTAACCTTCTTCGTCATGTGCGAATACAAGATCCCATAATACGGCACCGGACCTGTTCCATTCTCCTGCCTCTCGTCACTATCAAACAGTTCGTACACGTCGTAGAGGCGGAGGTTGATGACGAACTAGGAGTTTTTCTGGTCGAGGAAGTCGAGTTTTTCTGGTCGAGGAAGTCGAGCAATGGTTTGATGAGGACGGCGGCGGCTGGGGGTTAGAACTGGGCGGAGGAAGGGGGGAACGTTGAGGAAGGAGAAGGTGGTGGAGACAGCGATGTCGGTGATGCCGAGGCGGCGGAGGTCGAGGTGGACATTCTGGATGGCGGGGAGGATGAGGTCGGAGAGGGTGGAGGGGGTCACTGCCGACGGAGATGGCGGAGAAGCGGGCCCGGGGAAAGGGGAGACGTGGGTGTAGAAGAAGAGGTGGGCGTTGGATCCAACGGTTGTGGGCGAGGAAATGGACGACTGACGAGGGAGTTGGGAAGAAGACGTTGGAATAGGAGGTATTTTGGGTATCTCATTTAAAACGGGGCTTACATGGGTAGGGGTTGATATTGAGTGGGGTTGGACGAACACACGGAGACAAAATAGGACCGGCTTGGAAGAACCCCTTTTCAACACCACAATGTCTAACTATCCAATACCAATGCCTCGTCTACACAGAAATAAAAAAAAAATCAAATCACACCCTGTTGAGTTGCGTTGTCTGTAGGCCCTGTGATTTTTATGTTTGGTCTTTCTGTTTCTCAATTAACTATTTACCACACAGAGAAAAGCAGTGAAACTAATGTGTTGACAGAAAAGGTACACAAAACGGTGAGCTGAAATGCGTTGGTATCAATAGGCACCATACCAAAAAAAAACCTATAAATCGTTTGCCTTCTTTACTTTCTACCACTAGCTTATTCATTCTGGGGAAAAAATATCCAGCAAAAGATGCACCAATTAAATTTATAAGCAGAAAAGGCGGGCCGAATGCATGCCCACACATGAATACTCAAGAGAGTTACAAGTAGAAATAAGAGGAGAATCATCAGAAATTCCTATTTATTTACATGCACTTGCAGCGGAAGAAAATAGCCTCAAAATTCCATTCCTCGGAGAAGCTTCCAGATCATTCGCCCTGAATAAAGAACACCCAATAAAGCTCTATCCAAGACAATAAAAATTCATGGTTCAATGAAACTGTCGGACGAAGATCCTGGCAGCTAACCCCACCCATGATCTAACGTGCACAGAAGAACTAACCTCGGAAGTGCCGCCATTGAGAAGAAAAGCACCCAAAAAAAAAGGGAGATATTTAAGCATGAAAAGAAGCTACTTCCAACACTGAAATTGCCCGATTGAGAAACGAACCCGACAATCTTCGGATGTGATATGCACAAATTAATTGGTTACTTTGAGAACTCATGACAAATCAAAAGATCCCTGCCCTTCACTTATTGCATAGAGTAGTTTCTTGAACATAATTTCCTGTTCATAAAATGAAAATTGTCAGCACATAAAATCTAGAATAAACATGGCGCAGAAATTACATCCATTTTCCAGCAACTTCTTTTTGTTCTCTCTGTTTGTTTTCACAAATTCAGTACCTTGGTAGAGTAGGGAGGAAGCTTGAGGTAATTAGCACAAGTCATTACACTCGGCAAGTCATCATCGGCTGATTCTGATAATCCGGTCCCGTTGGCCGTTATATTACTAGTTGTTGAAGAATGCTGTATCAAGAAATGCTAAGTGTGAATGCTATGTACAATGCAAGAATAAATGACTCCAATACAGAACATTAAGGCCTTCGAAGTGTAAAACTTTTTACCTTTCTAACAATTGTCAATTTTGGGCTCAGAACTGCCAGACCACCAGGTGGAAGCCGAGGCGCACCAGTAACGAACTGACAAAAAGCTCGCTGCTGCTCTGGGGTAAATTCTCCCATGATCTCAAGCAACTAAGAACATAACCACAACAAACCATATGAATATTGTGGAAAACCAAAGGAACTAATCAAAAGCTGTCTTAAATCAGATTAACTGATTGTGGTAGGGGGGAAATTAAGCAAACGAATACATTAACAATTGCAGGGCTCTTGGCGGTGTATCCATGATCAAATTTAATGTGATCTACAAGTGTCTCAGCCTGCAGAAAGAAAAATTTAACATTAAACATGCAAGTGAAACAATAAAGGTACTAGATGTGACCTGTTACAATAAAACCATATGCTATAAAATTACCTCCCACAGCTCTCTACGGCCGCACAGAAGATAGTCCAATTCATGAGGAGAAAATATTTGAAGAGTCGTGATGTCAAAGACCTGACAATACAAAGACATCATGGTAATGGCATCATTTATAGTTGTTAATGTTATTAGTATCATCATTGTTTATATTTAATATCAAATACACCAAAATAAGAAACTTCCTAATACATTATGAAATACATGAAGTCGAGAGGAAGTTGCTAACTTGATTAAACCCGGTTCTAAATGCTTCCATTTGCCTCAGAATTCCTGTCTTGACAGTAGCATCAGCCACCAAGGATATGTACTCCTCCAAGTTATTGATATCCACCTGAAAAGTTCACGAAGGGTAAAATAAAATTAAGAACGATCAACATGAACCAAAAAGAAAACTGAAGGCTACGAAACGTGAAAATATATTCTCAAGGGAATGAGTACATTCTCTTCGCCTGGTTTCAGCGCGTAATCTGGATGCCCAGGGAGCGTGAAATCAAAACAGAGATCTTCTATTGACGCCCCATGAAAACGTAAATCAGAAATTTGTTCACAACTCTGACTACCCATTGATTCAATATACTTTTTCCGGGAAATAATTGCTTGCAATTCTTGCAGAGTCCTCCCAAGTTCAGTATCAAAGGAAAGAATGTCATGCAAATCAAGCTCCTGCAATGAATAGGGTGAGCTGAATGTGTATATCGAAAGAGGTAGAACATGGCATTTTCCACTAGATTAAGGTGCGACAAATCAGATCTGAATAAAAATACATTTAGTCCCCACCTGACCAAGAACAAGTTTATAAAATGCAGTGGACATTGGGAGGTCCAAAAGTCGCCCATCTTGAAGAGCTTTGGCCATCACCCGCCCAACAAGCCGAAAATATTCAAAAACTTTGGAAAATTGGCTACCCTCGGAAGCATCAGCATTAGCTGGCCAAGGACGAGGGAACAATCCGAGAGGAGCTTGGACAAGATCACTAACGGACTTCACATTTTTTTGTTCAACTCCATCAACTTCCATTGAAGTCTTATCTGGTGAAGAATTTGACCTCCACATTGCAAGTCCAACTTTTTGCAAATCATGACTTAGAAGAGTGTAGAACTCCAAAGTAGGACCCAACCCAGTTCCAACTTCACCAAAATATTCCACTTCAAGAACAGCCTTTTGGCTTGAATACATCTCCATCACTTTCGCAGCGGAATCCAGAATTCGGTTACGAGAGACGCGCACTTTCTGGCGCTGTAATCTCCCAACTCTAACTTCTCTTTCATTGGTTGATCCGTGACCATCAACACCCTGTTGCTGCTGAAGCCTATATAGAGCCCTTGATAGACCAAAAGCAGTAGAATAAAAGTACTGCCTCCTTGTCTCGAAAGGAAACAAAAAAGGACATGCTTTTGTCAACTGGTAACACCATGAGGGAAGACTCCCACTGCAGAGCGCTAGGGCATCCTGTATTTGTCTTGCCAATTTCGGAGTTAGCTTGCTGTTTATAAACTCCTCAGGAGAAACCCTAATGCCGGTAGCACTAATCTCATCCAGAGTCAAAATTGTTCCTTCAGCAAAACTGTCCGTTACAGCCTGGACTCTCAATCGGGGAGCAAGCTGATTCAAACCATCTAATACGCGTAACAGAGCTAATATATTGTAAGTAGAATTACTTTTTTCCAGATCACAAGGAAGCTCCCCCTGCAAAATACTATCAAGAAGCGACGTCCTTTGCAAAGATGAATCCGCAGTGTTAGAATTTGACCCGGACCCCACCTTCGTAGATTTAGAGGTCGTTGTAGCATTCAATGCTCCGGCTGCATTTGACGCAGGTCCTGTCTGAGTGTCTGCCCTTTGATAGGTTATGGTATAAACATCACCCCACAACCTACTTCCTTCGCTAGATACAAGATCATTGCCTGTATATCTCTCCTCATCATCTTCGTCTAGCACAAGCTGCCTTTGGATAGCCTGATAGATAGTCAGGTGCCTATTAAGTTGCTTCCCACCTGCAGAAAAAATTAGTCTAGGAGGATCATTGGAACCAAATAGAGGGCGCCCATGCCGATCTCTGCCTCCCCTGAAACCTCTACCATTTGCAGATGCAAGCCCAGCCATGGCAGCTGCGGCAAATGACATGGCACCCCTTGAACCAATGGAGTTACCACTCCTGAAGTCGGTAGAGTCTGAGCCCCTAGCTGTAGCAGCTCTGCTACTAGAACCAGAAGCTGGATTGGCGTGGCTATCACTTGCTGCAGGGGCAACAGGACCATCCTCAGTTGAATCACCCAATTTAACATCATGTACTCTGTCTGGCATGCATACGGGAAGAGAATCATCTCCAAGTACCTGAAAATGATGAGTAAGAAATTGTGAGGGTGAAACAGCAGAACTAGCAGATTAGTCTTTTGTGTGTTTAATCTCACAAAGCATTCGTCTTCCAGATCATAATGCTCCATCAAGTAATTCTCATGGTGGCATGGGTCAGTATTTCCAAACATGAACCAAGAAATATCCGGTCACCCTTGAAAATATAAACTAAGGAAGAGCGACCCTGAAATCCTCTATGTTTGTCATTCAATAGGGTAGCACAGCTGGATACCAACGAACCATCCCAGCCTTGACAATAATAAAGCTTTTAGTGTTCGTAACTTTAGAGATCTCTTCCAGTTATTTTTAGTATCCACAATACAAAAGTGCTTACTCATTTGGCAATGAAATATTAAAAAAAATACTGAAGAAACAAAGATTATTGATTTGGTCCAAAATTGATCAAAGCCAGGGAAATAAGAGATGCCAGATAAAAGGAAAACATGTCACTGACATACATCATCATGTTCATCGTCATCTTCATCCGATATATCATCATCTTCAATCACCAATGCATCATCAATCTCAACAGGTGAAATATCCAGCTCCTCATCCTGCAATCATGCCATCGTAAGTTCATAAAGCATGGCTGACACTATTCATCCAACAACAAAACCATAGATTATAAATGCCCAGTAATCTCACTCTATTTCTTACTGAACTTTATCGATAGTTCGACCTCATTAGCATCGGGTAATAATTTACAGCCTTACAGATGTTAAATCAATTAATAAGTCAAGGATACAGTTTTCTTAAGCGGCTTTACTTGTTAGTCACTCCTAAAGTTTTTATCCTTTCTTTAATCTTCTTTTACAAGTGCAAAGCCACTCTTGCAGTAAGGGAATGCCTCACATATACAAAAGAGGAAAATTCAAGAAAACCGAAAATTGATAAAGGGTAACAAACCCACCCACCAACAGTAACAAAAATACAGGAAAATATTTTCCCAACATCAAAAGATGTATGGTTTCGTTTGCACCACTTACGGCACATAAGGCATAAAGCAATCAACCACCACATATTCTTCCTTCTCTAATACACTCGAACCTCCTCCCAGTCGTGGAAAAGCATATCTACTCCAAGAGGCAAATCACACTCCAACCCAGAAAACACCAAAGTCAAAAGCTCTCTTGGCACACACATTAATGGAGAAGCACACCATCCAAAATAGCCAACTTAAGACTCCCAAAATGCTCCCCATGGGATGGAGAAGTTATGCAAACTCATCACTACCTCATGATACTATTTCACCTAGAAACATCCTCATCTAGTCAACTCCCATCTCTAAGAATCCTACGTCGACTCCTCTGCACAAACATCAACTCGGTCATATGCCCATATAGCTTGACTGAAAATTTTCAGCTTCCTGATCCCCTGATCTCCTTCAATAACAATGGCACATAGAAATTCTTCCACAATTCTTCCCGATAAGCCCCTCCAGAAACTTCTCGAACCTCTTAACAACTGATAACGTAACTCATACGAGCGCATGGAATATGTGGGCAAACTCGATAGTGTGCACAAGAGCAAGCCTACCTCATCTTTCCTTCCACCGATTAACCACCTACACAAGCCCTCTTAAGAACCCCAACAATTAGGCACCACCAGCATGGAGATACCATATCCTAGCTCCTTTTTATCGGCAACGAAAATATACTAGCTCTCGCACATATCCCTTCAGCAGAAATACCTGTTAGGGTGCACCATTTTCCAACAAATCTTTTGTATATATTGTAAACCAGAACATAAGGAAATCATGTGAAATCTCCATCATCCAACATTACAAAAGAATTTCTTACTCTGAAGAGGAACTTCTCAGAAGCATACAGAACTGACCTACTTAAATGTAAGCCGCTGCCTAGACTTGTTACTCTCGGGTTCTGCACAACTTAGTGTGGCATCACCTAAACCAATGAACACTGTTGGAGCAGAAGCTTTGGGATTGATGGTTTAAAAGGGAAGTTAACCAACAAGGACAGGACAGAAGTTAGGAACCACACACTGCAAATAACTTTCTTTCTAGTCTCGATTCTTTCAACTGATATGAAAATCTTGCAAGGTTAAATTTTATTTATAACCGCGTCATTCAGAATCAAGTACATAATTCCCTACTAACGCAGATCAATATCCTCGCCTTCTTCCTCTTCTTTGTGAGTCTGAATATGAATGCTGCAATTCAAGCTGAGCAAGAATTTCATGGACATGCTATGAAGGAGGAGTATTCACTGGTGGAGTAGTGAGGGAGATCAAAGAAAGAGAAAGCAGAGAACAGCATGTAATGTAAGATTAAATAATTACAGGGGCACTTTTGTCTCGAAAAATGGTTTACTCAACATGCAGACACGAGTTGAATAACTTGAATGTCAAGTTAATTTGCAAGGAATATGTGCGGTGCACTTTAAATTATGTGCACAATGTGCAAACCATAAGAGGGTATAATGAACATCACCAATATTGCATATATAGCTACTATGCAGAAATGATTAAGCTGTTTTTACAACCCACAAAAACTAGCAGAGATATACGTTCATGAATCATGGCACACTAATGATGCTGATACGCAGCTTGACAAAATGAAGAAAACTATGGCTTAACTGAATCAATACTCCTTGCCATTTTAAGGCTATGCTTAAAGTACTTCATATTGAAAAGATTTTCTTCATTAATTCTTTTATCCCCAAAAAAAAAACCATACAGTATCATAATGATAATTAGCATTTACAGTGTACCTCAGAACTTGAGTCTCCATTTACAGGCTTCATTTGAGCATCTTTTTCCAAAGCTGCTCTTCTTCGGGCATTTCTTGTTTGAGGTCCCCTTGCCTCCTCCTGAGCAGGCTTTAAAACAGCCTTGCCCTTACCCTTTGATGAGCTAGCACTTTTCTCTTGTGACAACTCCTTTTTGGATGTATCTCCAATATTAACAGTTGATCTGGATCTAGTAGAATGGCGACGAGTGGTGGAAGCAGGAGTAGAAGTGGATGGTGATGAAACACCAGCTCCAGTAGGTGTGGTTCCAGACTCAGAATTAGCGGCAGATCCAGAGGGCTTCTGTCCAGAGTCACTTCTTTGGACTCGAGGCCAGAGGAAGTCTTCTACAGCTGCTAAACTTGCCAACGGATCAATTAAAACAACATTGGAAGAATAATCACGAAGGGATTTTTCTCCTTGACCTCTACAGAGCCGCAACTTAAATGGCTGGGACAATGCACTAAGACCAGAAGAGAGACGTGCACTTCCGCTTGATGGTCGAGAAGTATGGCTCAACACAACAGGAAAGCGCTCTAAGGAGGACAAAGCATTTTGAAGCTTCTGAACCAAGACACCCATAGGAGCCACATTACCTTCATCAATAGTGGAAGGGAGAGCCACTGCAATGAAAGACTTGTACCTTTTGATTGCTTGTTGGCGGAGCTTGGGAAGGTTAGCTTCTGAAATTTTTTCCTTGGAAAAGTATCCACAGGAAAAGTAGTTCAGTAAAGCGGCAACCACTCCACTACCAATGAACTCAAAAGTGGAGACACCATCCCCTTTGCTTAGTTCCGCAAGCATCTCAGAAATGGCCCCAACTAAGTTCTCCTCTTTACTCGCAGAAAAATCAGCAAAGCGTGACCCAGAAGCTTTAGACTTCCCCTTCGACTTAGTCTTCTGGTCGTCAACGCTACCATTCAACTTCATGCAGAGATTCTTTAAATGTATAAGATCATCTGTAACTCCAACTTCAGTGGCCCCAGGATCTGAAGGGAAGTATTTGTCTTTGAAAACCTTGGCACAACCACTGACTGCCATACGAAGACTTGAGTTGGCAGGCGTAATTTCCACTGAGCTCGGAGGTGAACCAACAACAGGAATTGGACTTTTTGAATCTTCAGTAGTGTGTAAATCTGTGTTTGAGTTGCCACTTCGTCGCCGATACCGTCTACGTGATGATGATGTCCCAGTTATAGAATCATTATCCTTCTCAGTGGAAGATGGTTGGGATTGAGCAGTATTAGAAGGCCCAGATACAATAAGCGCATCTACAGCATGAACCACACCTTCCCTCACAAACATCTTGGAGAATGTACCCGGGAGTTTTTCCATTAGAATCTCTGCTATTTGAAGGGCAGGAACCAAGACTTGTGGATCTTTCCATGCTAAAACCCCAGCCAAAAAACTACTCAAAACAACCACATTCAAACTGTTTGTAAGGACAATGCACTATACATACCCAATCTCTAAAGCCAAAAGTTCATGACAATGAAATACCTCGATATGTTTGTCGCATTTATTAGAGTCTGGATCATATCTGCACTGCTGAAGTACATCAATTTCCCAATAACCGAAAGACATTTGTGTCGCACGGGACCATTCACGCTGGATCCATATATCTGCCCACCAATGCCACTACTATTTTAGTAAATGCGGCAATTAGAATTATAGATGAACTGAAATCTCCGGAACACTAACCTGAATTAGCACTGGAAGAAGATCCACTCCAAATTGCTGAAGAAGTTCAGGCTGATCATTTAATAACTTCTCTCGAGCTGAAATCTCGGTTACACTTTCATTTGAATCCTCTGGTTTGCCAGAACTGCTGGCAGGTGACTTCTTCACAAGAGATCCTTTAACAAATAGACTACTGCTGGCGGGGAGGGATATGGTACCTTGTGGCAATGGCGGAAGAAGCTCATTTGCAAGGTTCACAATCTCAAAAATCTAAGCAGCAGAATCAAAACAAGATCACATGCAACTAATCAGTATAGAAGCCAAGTGTAACCGCAAATTAGAATCGAAAACAAATAAACTAGTCAATCAGAGCAGCAGTGGGGAAGTTGTGTTTCGCCGTAAAACATAAATTTCTTGTGGTGAAAACAAAAGGCTGCTGCTTTAGAAGAGACCTAGATCAAGCCAGCAGTTTTTTCCATAGCAAAGAGACAACTCCCCCCTTTGTGTTGATATATACAATACCACCTAAAACCAAACTACTTGGACCACAGATTCCATTTTAGAGAGTGCAACTTAGGGTAAAAATAATGTGACTTGGAGAACCTTTCTTTAAGAGAAAATAAGAAGAATGCAACACCTGCTCTGGGGGTCTGCTCAAGGCAGCCGAAACAGAGATGCTAGCAACTAGGCCAGACCCTGATAGTATATCCTTAAGAATACCGCTGATGCCAAGGAGTAGCAAAGTTTTGGATCCTAGAGGAGATCCACTTGCGCATGTGGAAAGCAATCGGATTAAACCCTGCATGTGGTTTAAATCAAAACTGGAGAAACCAAATACAAAATTCCCTATCATTTGAAAGATGAAAGTAACTGCTGAATCTACCGTGTATGTGGGTGTGCTAAGAGAAGCCTGACCACCTCCAGAATTGCTGGTAGAAATGAGCGAGGCAGCTTGCGTAACCAGTCCATGATTACACAATTCATCCAGCTTAACCGGGGAAGATGCAAATGCTTCAGCAATCCGAGTCAAGCAGACAGAAGCATGCTCTAACACCTACAACAACAAGAGAGCACACACAGAAAAGAAGAAAAAACATCAATAACGCGTTATAACCCAACCCATGCAAAAGCCTTACTGTGAACCTCCAAAAAAAATGACTTCACCTTGGCATCGTGATACTGAAGGAGGTTTGTCAACAAAGGAACAGCTTCCATTACAAAGTCAGCAGCATCCGAAGGAAGTTTCTTGCACATATTTGCCGCAGTAGACAAAGCAACTCGCTGGAAGAATGCATTAGAAGAGGATATATCATTCACCACTGCTCCCAAATGCAGTATGCGACTCTCATAACATATTTGACATTTAAGTTAACTTGAAATGAATGAGCTACCTGTACTCCCGTGGAGAAAAAGTCCAGATACGAAAGGACTGCCATGAGTGCACCTGCTCTCAAACAAGCAGTTGGGTGTTCCAGAGATATCTTCTTCAGAGCTTGAAGGGACTGCCATGAGAACAAAATGAAAATGACCAAACGGCACCAGCATATGAGCATAAGGATGCAGACCTTTGAGAAAGTAGTTTTCGCCAATTCTTTTTGCAAACTATCTACTCCAACTACAGTAGTAAACTATGCACATGGACGTTTGAAATGTATGTGAACTCAAGTATCAAGTGCCAGCACTCGAGCCGAGGACAAAGGATACATGTGCGACATTTATACTTGGACATTCACTCATGAAGCATCTTTAGTATTCAAGTTCACAACAGAACTACGCATGAAATGATCTATGGCACCTTCTAAGCATCATTTACCTTAGAATTTGCAAGGCTATTTTTCCACTCCCAAAATTACAACCGTGCCCTTAATGAAGCTTTTGTTCAAATTGGTGCTTAGATTTGGGTTTGCCCACTTTGATTCCACATGACCACGTGAAGCTTTTAAAAATATTGGTAAAAGTATGACTTTTTTTTTTATTCTCAGACTCAAAATGACAGTAAAATGACAGTAAAACCCCACTAAAAGAATCCACTCCACTCCTTGACTCGAAACTATACCAAATTGGGTTTCACTCACTTTTTTACTCAAATGGAGGGAGACTCAAATATTGCAGGGTCATTGTTCCCTCCCAAATTTACAATCATGCCATTAATGAAGCTTTTACTCACATGAGTCACATTTGTACTTAGATTTGGATTTGCCCACTAAAGTGTTTCACCCAAATAAAGCCTTTCCTCAAATTTTTACTCAGATTGGAGGTGCTCTAAGACACCTCCCCAAACCCAATATTAAACTGAATCATTGAAACATCCACCTATAAGAGCATCTCCACTTCAGCCTTATTACTTTGCCCTAACAGTTAATTAATAGTATACTTAAAATTATCAATTCCATTTCACAATCACTTCATTTCTACATATTTCCTCACCTGTTCAGCCAAGTCCATGTACTCAATCGTCAGCAACCTCGCAACGAAGCACGAAACCGCACCGTAATGCACCACCGCGGCGCAAGATGACGGCAGCACATCGCACAAGTGCGTCAGCGCCCTCGCAGCAAGCAGCATGATATCAGGATTGCTCTCATGGTTCAGCAACCCCACCAGCACCGGCACAAAGGAATCCACCGAAAATGTACTCAACGACTCCTCCGTCCCGATCGACAGCATCTCACACAGCTGTGTCAATGCCTCGACCTGCTTCCCCTCCTCCCCGTCCGCCCTCAGCCCCGACAAAATCTTCTTCAGCCGCCCGTTCTGATGCGACGACGACGATGCCGAAGCTATCCCTGATGAGGGCAGCAAGTCGTCGAGCCCAGCGCCTAATATAATACAAAATGATAAAATATATCACACTCCCATTTTTTATAATGATTTTCACACTCCCATTTTTGTTTTGATCATGGCACTCCATTTTTTGCCTTTTTGTGAAGCTTTCGTGTGTATTTTTTGCTCACTAAAAGACAAAAAAGGAGCGTAATTATCGAATAGGGGTGCGAAAATCATTGCCCTAGAATTTTGATATTGCTATAATCCAGTTTATTATAATTACAATCAAGTATAAATTACGCACAAGGAGTCTTTACCTAATTTACGTAAAAGCCCCTGGAGTGCGCTACTGGCCGACGTGAGGTTCTGGTGGAGGATCCCGACTCCGCCGTTGCCGCCGCCCTCGCTGCCGTCGTCGTTGTCCTCGTCATCGGAGGCGGCGGGGCCGGGACCGTCGATGTTCAGCCCTAGGGCTCTCTCGGCTGCCGCCGCTGCCGCTGCTGCTAATTCTCTCTCTCTATCCCTAACCCTAACTTCGTGCTCTTTTTCTTTTCCTTTATCATCCTTATCCGAATTCTTGCCACGTCGGCGCGAGCCAGAGCCGGACGACTCGTTCATCGCTGAGTCCATCGGAGGAGTGGACGAGTCTTGGGACCGAGTGACGCGTGAGCGAGTTGAGACGGCGGCGTTTGGTGGGGTGGTGGTGGTTGAGGTGGAGGAGGAGAGACGGGAGCGCTTGTTGCTACGGGTGGTGGGACCAGAGGATGCTGATGAGGTGGCCTCCGCCCGCTTACGGCTGCGAGTTTCCATACAAAGGATAAACCCCACCTTTCAAAACGGCGGCGTACGGGGCGGCGATCAAGCGATCCCCGATCCGCAATGCCCTGTCATCGGTTACAAACCCTAATCCGCGAATTCGATCGGAAAAATCGAAGCTTTTTCGACGTATCAGCTCGATAATCACAAAACCCCCCCCAAATATCAAACCCTAGGATCCGTTTTGAACTTTTTCACCCTGGAATCTGATGTTGATTAATCAAATGGAATATATTATCGTAATCAAGGACCAGAGAATCGCGACCAGTGATAGTCTGTGGTCGTAGAGAGAGAAAGGGGGGGTAGAGTGAATTGTAGAGGGAGGAAACCCTAGAATTGGTTTTGTTGAGTCGAAAATGGTTGGGGTGTCTCTTGGAGTATTTATTTTGTTCTCTTTCCTGTGTCTCTATATATATGCGTGTCTAATCGTGTGAGGTGAGCTTTCATGGCGGTGAATATATCTTTGTATTGTATCAAATCTGAGCTTAAAATTCGAACTCGAGCTCTTAGCGAGTCGAGTTTAGTCATTTATTTTACGAGCTTCTTTAACCGAGTCGACTCTCTCTTAACGAGCATTACGAGTCGAGCTTTTTTCTAAACGAATCAAGCCGAGCTTGCGAGCTACTTGGTTCATTTGCGGCCCTAATTACTAGTATTTGTTATCGTTGGGGTGACATGTATTTTTTTGGCCTTACAAAACAAATCTTACGTTGTGGAGTTTTGTTGGACCTGGCCTTACAAAAACGAATTTTTATCCCTAGCATTCTGAAATAACCACCTCGATAATTATTGGTGTCTGTCCATTGAAATGTCATACCAGTAAGGCTCCGTTCCAGAAACCTTCTTAAAAAATAAGCAGCTTATTTCACATTTTCAAACTCAAAAATAATGTAAATG
>JAOTQK010000020.1:4853000-4871466 GCA_025642025.1 Rhododendron ferrugineum
GGGGGAGGAAACGAAATGGGGTTTTCAGAACCCATAAACGACACAGTCATAGATTAGTTTCTTGTTTATGGCGGGGTTGAGTGATGAGGTCAGATAATGGTTTAGCAGGCTTTAGCCTTTAAAAGTTGGTCTTTTTACGCACATGCTTTATGTTACATGGACTCTCCTAAATTTGTTTAGTACCTGTGTACGCTTGGTTCTTGACATCTTGTGTTAGGATATGACTCAATGAGATATGTGCCAACATGTCTTGCTGGTTATACATCCAACAACAACGTTGAAGTAGACTAGAGTTTACCACTCAACTGTCCAGTGACTCTCATTGTATGCATAAAAAACTCCATTTCAGCTTGTAAACACCATATTACCCTAAATAAATAACACATGCAGTATGTAATTTTAGAAATAGTAAATGTTTCTGTGTCCTGGTGTCCTTGGGCAAGAGAATTAGATGAATATCACAGAGACATAACAGCACCCGACACCGTTAAATGAGTCCATCTAAAGTTGCACCTGGGCTATCATCTATCAGCCTTGTTGTGTCCTCGACAAAATTAGCAGATGTTTACCTCGAGGGAAACTTAGATCTAAGCTCTGGGAGGTTTCCATTCTACATTGACCTTGATCATTAACAGTTAAATGTGTATCATAGAAAGCACCGTTAGTGGTGTTTTTTCTCAGCTTCTAATCCATCCTCATTTCTTGTCTATTGTTTTGGTAGCTTATCCACCTCCTTCAGTTCTCGAAAAGGATGAGGTCCGATATGACAACATCTGTTTAGTTAATTACTTTGGTGGTTATTTAGAATGTGATTTGTAGATTATATACATGGATAACTGTAGCGCTAATATTTCTCTGAATCTAATTCTTGTTAGGTATGAAAGTCTACGTCACTGATGAGAAGGAGTTGATTATGGAACCATCTTTGAAATGGGCAGGAAATCCGAATGTCGTCCTTGTTCTCAAAGCATTTGGCTTGAAAGCAAGCATTCAGGTGTTTTTCTAATGCTTTAAGGAAAATAGTTCAGCCTCCATTGTACTCTGAAATGCACATACAGCTATATTCATTGGCATTACTGGGTAGTGAATGCATCTTTTTTTGGCGAATTTCAGGTGGTGGATTTGCAAATATTTGCTGTGCCACGTATAACCCTAAAGCCATTGGTTCCAAGCTTTCCTTGTTTTGCCAAAATTCAAGTCTCTCTCATGGAAAAGGTTTGTGCTCCTGTAAGGCTTATCACTAGTTTTGTTTTAATGGTGACTTTAGTGCTTGAGGAGTGTATGCATGTTGAGGAGTTGCTTTTCCACAGTAATGAGGCTCTGACATTCTAATCATGGCCAAGAAAGTAAACGGAACATTCAATTTCCAAAACTTAAGTGCTTTAGCTTGATGGCTACTGATCATTCAGTTTTTCCATTTTCCCTCACATGCAATGTGAATGCCGACGAACTTTCAATTTAGTCTCGGATCCATAAAAAATTAAAAATGGATTAGAAATCTACTCAGTCTCTGGATCACTGGAGTCTTTAGGTTAAGGGTTTCAGCCACTACATGTTTTCACTTTTGACTTCTTAGACATCAAACTTATCTTTGTATGGCTTGGTTTACATTACATGTCTTTGCCTTCCAGCCACACGTGGACTTTGGACTCAAGCTCTTTGGGGCTGATCTTATGTCAATTCCTGGTCTGTACAGGTTCGTTCAGGTACAATTACTAACGATCATTTTGATTCTATTTGTATTCTCCCCCGCCATCTCTCTCATGCACATCACAAATTGTATTCTTCTGGATTTAAGGAGGTGGTATGTACTATATAGTGCTTTCTTGAGTTCAGCTGAGCCCTTAATATGTCTTCTAGGAAGTGGTGTGGTGTTTAGGAACATATTTGTTCCCAGATATGAATATAATAACAAATGGCAGTTTGGTTTCATTCATGAGTAGAATCTACACAGCATTATGTGAAGTCTTCAGTAAAGTTTTTCTTGCTGCGTGAAAGTGCTTACGTTCTTGTGTATTTCTTTATTTTCTGCCTTCTGGTATAAAGAATGAGTATTTCTCCCAATTCTCTCTCTTTCTCTTCCAATCTCATAACTTCAAACCCACTATTCCCTAAGAGATAGTTTTCATTACTTTGATAGTCTACTCTTTCCTCTTCTGTTTCCTTTTTTATATGAAGGGAACATGACATTTTTCTTTCTATGAGATCTTTCTTTCCACGTGAACTATACAAGGCCATCTGATATTTAATGCTTGATTGCAATTGTCACTTTCTGAAAAGCAAAAGCATTTGATAGTCAGAGTTGTGATGGTCTGCTTTGCAAGATGGGTTTAAAAATCCCTTGGAAGCAGTTAATCAGTTATGTACTGGTGAAAAATGCGCAGGTTGGTTTAGAAATTTGTTATTTTGATGCTAAAAATGGTGAGATTCTTTTTATCCCGTATGCCCAGCAGCCTACCGATGGTGACATTTTTTACCTGCTCTGAGAATTAAGGGGAGATTGTAATACTCCTTTTATTGCCTTCAGAGGGAAACGTTGTCCTTTTCTGCTCTGAGTTTATCTGCATTCAATTCTTCAGAGTTTAAAAAAATCCTCAACGGCTTTATGTCTGCAGGAGCTTATCAAAGACCAGGTTGCCAGCATGTATCTGTGGCCAAGAACCCTTGAAGTACCAATCATGGATCCAACAAAGTGAGTTCCTTTTCAAACATTCATATTTTTACTCATCGATAAGGATGTCAGACATAATGTTTTTCAACGTGATAATCGCTTTGAATTTGCAGAGCCATGAAGAGGCCTGTAGGGATTCTCCATGTGAAGGTTCTGAAGGCAATGAATCTTAAAAAGAAAGATATGCTGGGTGCATCCGACCCTTATGTAAAAGTGAAGCTCACCGAGGATAAGCTTCCATCAAAGAAAACTAAGGTGAAGCAGAGGAATCTGAACCCTGAATGGAACGAGGAATTTAATCTGGTTGTTAAAGATCCAGAAACCCAAGCTTTAGAACTTCAAGTTTTTGATTGGGAGCAGGTATGTACATAAAATTTGAGTCAGAAATTGCACAAACTTTTTGAGGTTTTTTTTTTTATTGTGCGTGTTTTAGTAAAAAGTATTAAGAAAAGTTTTTTTTTCTCCCTTTTGATGCTCTCTCAAGCTGTTTATCCTTCATTCTAGGTTGGCAAGCATGACAAAATGGGTATGAATGTTGTCCCTTTGAAAGAACTTTCCCCAGATGAGCCAAAAGTTGTGACTCTTGATCTCTTGAAGAATATGGATCCCAATGATGTCCAAAATGAAAAGTCACGTGGACAGCTGGTTGTGGAATTGACATACAAACCTTTCAAGGAAGAGGATATTCCGAAAGAGTTCGATGAGTCAGGTACTGTAGAAAAGGCTCCAGAAGGGACACCTGCTAGTGGAGGCATGCTTGTGGTTATAGTTCATGAAGCACAAGATGTCGAAGGAAAGCATCACACCAATCCATATGTACGCATCCTTTTTAGAGGAGAAGAGAAGAAAACTAAGGTCTCTTGGATAGCTAAATTCTGTCCAATTTTGTGTTTTCTTTCCTGTTTTAAAGTCCCAAGTCACATAATACCCCTCATCTTTTCAAAAATTACAAGGCAAGGCAAGGCAATCAATCTTTCTGTTGATAATAAAATAACTCGAAAGTATTTTATATTAAGAAAAACCAAAAAAAAGGAAGAAATAAAAGAAAATGAACTCCACAATTACACTGGTAGAATAGTTTATTCAATTCTTCTTTCTGGACAACTTGTGAAACTTTTGTTGCCTCCTTTTTCAATTACATCCTTTTTTTTTTGAACGCTGTAATTACATCCAATTTACTATACAAGAGTTGCAGATTGAACAATCTTCGAATTGCATGCCTTGGGTGATTTGCTCTTATGTTTGAGTGATTTAACTTGAAAGATTTTGAGTCCCATCGAAATGATGGACTAGTTATGTTGATAAGGGATTGGGTAGCGTTAGATGCCGTTAATGTGGCCCTCACAAGATTCTCACTTCTCATCTTTCATTTGAACAGTATGTAAAGAAAAATAGAGATCCAAGATGGGAGGAAGAATTTAATTTCATGCTTGATGAGCCTCCCACTAATGATAGGCTTCATGTGGAAGTACAAAGTGTTTCTTCAAAGATTGGCTTATTACATCCCAAGGTACTGATTGCATTCTTTTCCTCCATCTACCGTACTTGCAATATACCTGTACAAACAAATCTTTAGCAGTAGAGAAACAAAAGTGAAAGAGTATGCAAGTGCTCTTGGAAGTGATAGCTATGTGATAATTTGTGGAGCACATTTTGACACCTCATCTTGCTTCATTTCTTGAAATTATCGTGAAATTTGGGTAAAGTACAGACAGATCTATTTTACTTAGAGGGGGGCAAATTTCTGGGATAACGAATTGGCATGCTTTGCGGCGTTGTGTAGGGAACAAACTGAATTACTTCCACATTACTGGTGTTCAGTAACTATTCCCAGAAGAAGTCGATTTTCTTTATTTCAGGAATTGACTTCACTTGCTGAGCAAAGTTCTAACCTTTTCTTTTCTGCATCACGCCTTTTGGTTATGTCACACATCTTGTGGAACTATTTTCGCGGATATACTCCACCATGATACGTACTGGGCAGATTGACACTTAGGTTGACATGTTTTTTCCTAACATAATATGCATGTCCACAAATTGAAAGGTCCATGTTCTAGAATTTTGTGACGTTGTGGAGAAAGGAAATCTGATCTGGTTTTCCCAATGATGTACTCGATGGATGACAGATGACCTGAAGGTTAAACTACGCTTTGTGTTTCTTTGGTTCTTGGTAGGCATGGTTGTTCCAAGAAATGGTGCAATGGCAGTGTCCTCTACCTTAAAAGGATACCCCCTTATATCCCCATGTGAAATTTTACGAGTCCATATCAAGTTATTATGTATTTTCCTGCATTGGTTTGACTGATTAACTCATATACATTATCTCTCCCGGACCAGGAAAGTTTGGGCTATGTGGATATCAATCTGTCAGATGTTGTCCACAACAAAAGGATCAACGAGAAGTACCATCTCATAGATTCAAAGAACGGGCGGATCCAAATTGAACTGCAATGGAGGACTGCTTCTTAACCCTATGCTTTGTTTTCGTTTTTCTGGAATGTCACTTGGCGATTGGGATAGACATATGCAGAGAGAGAGAGAGAGAGAGAGAGAGAGAGAGAGAGAGCTATTATGATGTTTGTTTCATGTTGTTTTTGTGTGTTTGTTGTTTGTGTACATTAATAATAGCTTCAAAAGTATAAACGGCGCCCTGTAATTTCGTATTCTTGCCAGATCACCCCAGAAATTTGCGGAGTACATTTGCAGTTGCTCATGATCAATTCGCCATGGTTTAGAAGTTCTAATTTACTTATTTTAGGTTCTGGGTTTGGTTCACTTCGTCGTTTCAAGCAACAAAGATTGAACCTAAGATCAATGGAGATGCTCTTTATCCCTCCAATATTTCTGACGCGTAATAGTTTCTTTCGTAGCTGGTTAAACAAGACCGTGTGGAAGCTGACATTGACCCGATCGACAAGGATGGGATCAGGGGGTCTAGTGGCAGCGACCGCCATGACAATAATTTTAGAAAATGCAATTGTTATATGTTAAAAAAAAAATTATGCCCAACTTATATAGTTTCGCCACCACTAGATTTTTTTAGTATACATTTCGCGACTGTTAGGGTAAATTCCTGGTTCTGTCCTTGCCAATCGACTTATCGGTCAAGCTACCTTTCATCAAGCTTATCCCAAGACTAGTCTAGTTTTGAGTTATATAAACTCTCCTAAATTTACAGCGGTGATCGCAAACTGTTCATAGGGAAGTTATAACAAAGCATGCCTTTGCACAAAATAATTTGATTGGATATCGATAGTTGTTCATATTGGTAAAGTAAAAATGACAATTTCCGAACATGCACCATTTATTTTGCCTACAGCAAAATATGAATGGTTAAAATAACTTTGTGCTCTGTTTGGAACTTATAGAAAGTGAGGGAAGATAAGAGAAAATAATTAAGAAGAAAAATGAGAGAAAATAAGAGGGAAAATTTATTCTTAGAACCCTAATTTATCATTTTTCTCAAATCAAAGTTGGAGAAATTTTAAACTCTCTCTTCTTTCGTTTTCCTTCCACGTGTTCCAAATAAAGTAAAAATGTTGGAATTAATTTTTTGAATGGACATACTTCTCCGCAAAGCATCTATATAAGGATAATCCGTAGAGGTTAAATTCTTTCTGCCGGCGGTGAAAATAGTGGGTTTTACACCTCTGCCCATTGTGGACCCCACCATGCGCTTATTGTTTTAATCCAAATAGTTCATCTTGTAGGGCCCATAGTGTATTATATTCACGTAAAAAATCAGCTTGATTTGATATAGATAGATCAATCAAAAAGTGAATTTTAGTTTATAAAATAGACGGTTTGATCCTGTCAAAGATAAACTGTCCATGACCATCCATTTTATAAACTAAAATTTAAATTTTGATACACCTCTGTCAAGGTCCGGTGAAGATAATTTTTTGAATGAGAATACTATTATACGGACCCTACAAGATGAACGTTTCAAATCAACAATTAACGCACCATAGAGCCCAAAATTATGGTGGTGGAAAACTCATAGTTTTCGCTGCCGCCGGGGAGGAGTAATAACAAAACAATATATGAAGGACTCTGATCGTCCTAAAATGGGCCCATGATAACAATGGGAAAAAAAAAAATTGGACCAAACCGGAAAATAGATGAACCGTACGGGAGCTTGGTTCCTCGTCGGCCGGGCCTATCCCAAACCAACGTCCGCCTTCAATAACTCGCTCTTGGTTTTATCGTTTTAAGAGCCAATCGCTTCCCTTTTCTCACACTCTCACTCCTCCTCAATCCAGTCAGAACTCAAAACCGTTTTTCTTTCTCCGATGGCGATGCCAGTCGTCGACACCGAGTACCTGAAGCAAATCGACAAGGCTCGTCGCGATCTCCGCGCTCTCATCTCCAACAAGCACTGCGCCCCCATCATGCTTCGCTTGGCGTACTCTCTCTCTCTCTCTCTCTGTATACATATATATATATATATATTCATATCTATCTATCTATCTATCTATCTATCTGTAGGTATAACCTAAGTCACATAATGTGAGTGAGTGAGCAGAAGCGCGAGAGCAAGCGGGAAAGCGTCTTTTAGAAATATCTGAATACTAAAATTCGCAAGTGCGATGATTGAGAGCGGAAGCGATGTGCCTGATGAAGGCTTATGTGACTGAGCATACCAGGCATATCCGGCCTTTACTTGTACTTAATTTGAGTATTTTTTTTTTATTTGGAAAAAAGCTTCATTTGCTATGAAGTATTCCGATAGACAAATCCAAGTCTAAGCATAAATTCGAGTAAAAGATTTGAGAGGCACATAATAGCCTTTCAAAAATTTGAGTAAGGATTTGAATCTCATTCGATTTGAGTAAAACTCACTTAGATATAAGTTCAAGTCAAGGAGTGGAGTTGGTTTTAACGTGTTTTTGCTCAAATTCTGAGTTGAAGTGGAAAAAAAGGGTAAAGGCTGGAGATGCTCTAACTATATACAGATTCGTGTGGTTGTCGAGAAACTATGAGTTGATGGTCTACTTTTGGTTCTATGGTGTGTAGGTGGCATGATGCTGGGACTTATGATGTGAACACAAAGACTGGAGGCCCTAATGGCTCGATTAGGATGCAGGAAGAATATTCTCATGGCTCAAACAATGGGTTGAAGATCGCAATTGACTTCTGTGGTAATTCTGCTTTATTAGATTGTATGGATTTTGAGTTTGTTAAGGGGAAACATATATTTTGATATGATACATTTCACTAGTTATGGATTTTATTGTCCTTTGAGCATATAAAACCTAAAATACTTGCTACTTGAGTTTGTTATTTGATATGGACGAGGACTCCTTGTGTTGTGATTGATAACTGGTAGCTGAAGTGCATAACTTAGATTAGTAGGTTTGTTACAATGGCTACTAACAATTATTCTTTCTTTGCCAATATTTTGGATCTTCCTTCTTTAATGGTTATGGTAGATGGTAACACTAAGAGGAGGAATAACCAAAAATGACTTTAGAGGTGGTAGTTCGAAAAAACATAGGTTTCTTGGATGTCACGGAACACGATGCTCCCCAGAGCTTAATGGAGGAAACAAATTCATGTAGCTGAGCCGAATTGCTTGGGACCGGTGGAGGTCGGGTTTAGGACTCCCTATCTGTGATGGGAATTAACCCTTTGAGAAGATGAAAACCTTCTTGTTGACCAGTTGACTCTAAAAACAAAAGACCGTTAGCACCACTCAGACGGGTGTTAACAGCTGGAAATGTCTTCTGACCGTCAAGTCACTTTCCGCTCTAGGGCAAACTGTGGACTAGGAAGGCTATTTAATGGCTCTTAGTATGTGATTTCAGAGACCTCAATGGAGTGAATCCTTCCGATATTTATAGGCGAAGTTTGACCACCTACCCTGGGTTACCATTCCTTTAACCATGATTAGGTGCCATCATTAGAATCCTTTCTACGAAATCTCTGCATACGTCTCTCAGGCTCTGATAAACCCATAGTTGTCAAAGGTGCTCCAAGGCGCGTCGATGCTCACCTAGTGCTCCAGCCTTACCCATGTTGAGGCGAGGCGACTTCAAGGAGTTGCGCACCTCTAGCCTAGGCGCAAAGCGCAAGAGGACCTTGTCTCTTTGAAGAGCAGTATTTTTTTTAAGAAATGGGGCACAGATCTCAGATGGAAGTGTGTGAGAACTCCATTGAAGACCTACCCAGGGCAATCGAAGACCCGGTCGATGACTTACCAGCCAGATCAACTCTCTCTTACCTGCAAGATCGACCAAGTGTGCAACGTACTTGTCCTCTTCGGCGAAATCGACTCTCTCTCTCTCTCTCTCTTCTTCATGACTTATATACATACACGTGTTCTGTCGACTAATACAGAAATTAGTTCTTGGTTCTTGCAATTTTTTTTGACAAGTAAAAAGATGCTTGGGGTGAGAGAAGCTGATCTCAGATAAGTTCTTGATTTTAAATAAATAATACAATATACATAAGAAGTTATTGCCGTTCAAAAAAAAAGAAGTTATTCAGAAATAGTGGTCATATCTTCTTTTCTTGCCTGAGTGCACCTCGCTTCAATAAGGCCTGCTCCTAGACCCTAGAAAAACTTTGCGCCTTGGTGCACCTCTCGCCCTTAACAACTATAGACATGTCCATGCGGCTTCCTGCCTGTACCCACTCTTTGTCCTGCTGATGGGACGGTGGTCACTCATTTTGGAGACGTACGTGCACATTCCTCTTGGTCTTCTGTCAATTAAGATCATTCGCTGAACGGATGTGCTCCTCGGCCGTGCACTTTAGACTTCATGGGTATTTTGACGGCCTCTGACGTTAACCGAGTCCAAGGTCAACAATCTCCGGCTTGCTGACCATATTAGTGGCCGGAGCATGTTGACAACCGAGGTCTCCGTTGACTTCCACGGTAACGGACACAGGATTGAAGGCTCGGTTTGTTTTGGTTGCCGTTGAGAGTTTTGTTGCCGCGAATATGAGAAATTTGAAGCTATAGAATGCAGATATAATTTAGGAGGGAAGTCTATACGTTCAGTTCCTATATACCTCTGTGGCTTTGTAGTTTTATGGCTGTTGTATGATTTAAGTAAGAGGAGAGTGGGGCACATAAGCATCGCTTAAGAAAAATAGTTTAAGGAAATTATACACTTTACTTTTAAAATTACATATGGTAAGTCTCCTCAATTTAAAGAAACGAGACTCCTCAATTTAAGCTAAGAATATCCTAGGCTTAGTATTGATCACATATGAGAGCTATGGACATAACTTGTCCCATACTACAACCTTAACATGGATCCTGTGAATCAAATTAAAATAAAACCCACTTATTATACCCCCGCTAAATCCTGCCAGCATGTTATCTATGGAAATGTTGTATTGAGAACAAACTGACCCTAGATTTCATTACACTCGGTCTTAAATGTGCTATTTGCAAAAATCTAGGTTTCTCATTTTTCTTCTGTGCTATTCATCAATTGATTTTTTTATTCTACTTTTCATTTTTATTGGGGAAGTGGGGTGGGGGAATGTGAGACTCAGATGTTAGTCATTGACTCATGCATCATTAAAGAGATTTGATTGGTTAGATAAATGAAGTCCTTTGGACAGATATCTCCCATAGGGTAGCCAAGACATTCATATTTGTTGATTTTGAGTTATTTTATGAAGTTTGTCGTGAACAACTCGCAAAGAGCAATGCAGCACTGCATCTCCAGAATTCACAAGTTTGCCTTATTTTTCCTTTGTATCCTTTCTAATTCTCCGTCATGTATGAAGTTAACGAATTTTTTCTTTATGATGGCAGAAGAAATAAAGTCTAAACATCCAAAGATTACATATGCGGACCTTTACCAGGTGATGATTGGAGATTGAATGATTTTGTGTGCCTGCGTCTTAGATACGTTGTTACCTTGTGGAGTTAAGAGATTAAACAAAATCGGAGGATACCTTTCTTCATACATTGATCGCGGTTAATATAGCTTTTGATGCATGAAATATATTTCCTTATTACGATTGATATTAGCGACAGCGTAAATGTAATACAGTCCCTTCTACCATCAAGTTTTGATTTGTTGACTCTCTCTCTCTCTCTCTCTCCTCTTTTATTTGGTTGTTGAGAAGCTTATTGTAGAGTAAGAGTGTGTAGGACAGCTCATGAAACTATCTTGTTAACATGTATTGTCTGTTGAGTGCTCCTATACTCATAATCTTGGAAAATAGAAATTGCAAAAATTCTTATCTCAGAAAAGCTAGAAAACTCTTCAGAAAAATCGATGAGAAATGGATTAGAAACAGGGATGAGCACGTTCATGAGCAAAGGAATTGGTTTCTAGGAATTCTATTATTAGAAAAGAACATTATTACTTTAAAACAGTCGGCCGCCAGAGAATCAATTTTATTTGATAATTTAACAAATGTCAAGACATTAAATCTCCAATAAAAATGCTTTTTAAGTAATTCATGTTAAAAATGTCAATCCATGCCGCTTTATGGCTTGAAAGTTTCTGTTCCACTTTTATTGCTTGGATGAAAGCACTATTGTTCCAAGACTATTGAAGCTTTAGCATATGGTTCGTCAATAGCTTATCATCCAAGAAAAAGAAACGGTTTAATGGCAATGGTAGTTGTACGGACCCTTTTGTGTACTTGTTGTGAGCTATACTTGTCGGTGAAGAGTGACTTACTGATGACATAATATTTTTTCCCTTTAGCTTGCTGGTGTTGTTGCAGTCGAGGTCACTGGGGGTCCAACCGTTGACTTTGTTCCCGGAAGAAAGGTAGTTAACATGTAATTTGTGTTTGAAGTTGGAACTAGCTTGAGATTTGAATATTCATTGTGTGAACTGGTTTTGCTTTATTGTAGGATTCAAAGATTTCTCCCAAGGAAGGGCGGCTACCAAATGCTACTAAAGGTCTTCAAATGCTACTAAGCTAGTGTCAGATTGTTTAGTCTATTTCTCAGGAACACTTTTGGACTATTGAATTGTCAAGCTTGGTTTTTCTTCGTTTTTTCGTTGAGCATTTCACTGTGGAGATAGGTGGATTTATGTTTCTTGTAAAGTCAATTTCAATGGATTAGGAGCCTAATTCAAAAAGTTGCGGACTTGCTTTCTCAATTCACATCTATGAGCCACTATTCCTCTTTCATTCTTTTCTGCTCTCTCTCTCTCTCTCTCTCCTGGTAAGTAATAGCGATGCGGTTTTTTCAAACCAATTAAGGAAAAAGGAATTAGAGGAAAAGCCATGTTGCCCAAGATATACATTGGTGTAGGCATTAATATAAATCTGATCTTGTTATACAAATAGGGCTTCGGCTGGGCCTTTTTCATGTGACGCACCTTCCTCATTTTTTTTTTGTCCTTTTATTTGAAAACATGTAAAGCATTTGGAAAGTTGTGTTCATGCATCATCATGTGATTACCTACACGGTTGTTGCTTCATGTTTATGAATTTTCAAGTTGCTCTCTAAGGAAGTTGATTCTTGCATAATCACTTGTGGATGTTGATGTAGGGGTGACACATCTAAGAGACATATTCTATCGGATGGGTTTATCTGACAAAGATATTGTGGCACTGTCAGGGGGACACACTTTGGTAATCTTTTCTTGGCTTGTGGAAATATAACAAAGCCGTCTCTTGACATTTGAATTCCTTTGTTACCTATCAATTGAAAGAAATACATGGTCTTGTTTGTTGGTATTCTGGAAGTACAGGAGTGGTTTTCATGAGCAAACTCAATGTGCTTTCTGCTCTCAGAAGCAACATAATTGCTTATCCATGTAGTTTGTTTTCATTTCTTCTGGTTGATGTTTTGATTAAGGGAAGGGCGCATCCAGAGAGATCAGGTTTTGATGGCCCCTGGACTAAGGAGCCTTTGAAGTTTGATAATTCGTATTTCGTGTAAGACTTATGGATGTTGTTTCCCAATTCTGATGTTTGTTTTGTCTTATTTCGGGAAAGAAGTCCTGTGTTCCTGTAGTCCATTTTACAATAGAGTATTTAAAACAGGGAGTTGCTGAAAGGAGAATCAGAGGGGCTATTGAAACTCCCAACAGACAATGCATTATTGGATGTTCCCGAGTTCCACCGTTATGTCGAGCTGTATGCAAAGGTAATGTTAGATTATTTGAAGCAATGGACCAATAATGCATTGTCATCTTTAATCATCTGTGATGCTACCTAATTATTCCATCTATTAATAGTTTAATACATGTTTAAGTTTTTCATGATGTTGATTTCACTCATGAAACTAGAGACCTATGGAGTGGCGCATACTGGTTTAGGTCAGTGTGTACTTTGATATATAGCCTTGGGTCAGGGATTTTACCGGTCGCTTGAACCTGAACATGGTTCATCTAGGACCAAGAGATGTCAATATCCACTATATAGACCCCACCAAAACACATGCTCTCTGCTGGTTTGCAGTGACCTTATTTAAATTTTTCGCTTTTTTGGATGGACCAGTTTCGGCAGCCAAATTTTATGTGACTCTCAGTCATTCTGGTTTGAATAATCCCTGATTTGACGATTCACGAACAAAATTATGTTACCATCTTCTTTGCTGCTTACCAAGTTGTAATTTGATTGTTATACGTGGTAAGATACTTTTTGAGAAAAAGTGTTATACGTGGGGGGATAAGCTAAGAAGCACGGATATGAATACGGGATACAGATACGATACGATACGCGGATACGTGTTTTTTCCAAAAAGAAGGATACGATACGTTGTGGGATACGTTGAATATAAAAGTAAATAAAAAATATATTATATATAATTTTTAATTCCCAAAATTTCATTAGTGATTAAAGTTTTCCATTACACAAGTTCACCATTTCACATGCTGTGAGAGATATATTTACGTATAGTAATATATATAACTGTATCTACATAGTTATATGTATATTTACATACACATGAGAGAGAGAGAGAGAGATTCTGGTGTCGATTGGTGGGGGAAAAAGAAAAATATAGTCCTACTTGCAATTTTGACCCATATATATTAAGTAATGACATATTTACCCTCGTGTGTATCCAAAACGTATCCGAGCGTATCCAACACGTATCCGCGTGTATCCAAAACATATCAGGATACCAAAAAATAATTCTAAAAACAGGATACTTTAAAAAAGTGTATCGGATATGTATCCGGAGAGTATCAGTATCAGATACGGATACAATACGTGATATGGAGGCCAAAATAGAGTATCCGTGCTTCATATGGGATAAGTAATTGGTTTGGCAGTTTGGTCTACAATTGATATAAATTATTGTTTGCGGGACTGTTCATCTGGACTAACTTTCCCATCGCTTGAAAGGGACAATGGAAAGATTTAAGGACCGCTTATGCTTTCTTTCTAACATGATATGACCCGATCTAAAGCTATTCAAACCTAACCAGTTACTAGCAACCACATTGCCTTCCATGCCAATTCTGGTGTCTGGTTCCTACATGGAGCATCTTGGATACCTAAAATAGGGTACTCATTCAGGCCACGTCATTTGGATACCAAACCAAACCTAGCTTATGCTCCAATCAATTACGATCAGCTACATGAATCTTTTTTCTCTATTCTGTTTATCAAGGGCCTCCTTATTTGGATGTCGCATGAAGGGGCATGTACTGGTTTAGTTCCAGTTTACTTTGATACATAGCCTTGGCTCATTGGGATTTTACGGGTCACTTGAATCTGAAATTGGTTCATAAAAGATGAAGAGATGTCAATATCCAACCTCTAGAGTCTAGACCCCACCAAAATTCCTGCAATGTACTGGTTTGCTGTGAACTTATTTTCCTTTCTCTCTTTTTGGATGCACCAGTTTGGCAGCCAAATTTAAAGTGACCATCACTTAGGCAAGTTAGGATACATCCCTGATTTGACGATTGATGAACGAGACTAAGCTCTAGTAGCATTTTCTTTTTTGCTTTACCTAATTGGAACTTAAATTTTATTTGAGGAAAGATACTTGTCTAGAAAGGAAGGTTATATTATGGAAAGACAAGCTATTGGATTGGAAGTTTGGCCTCTCTTTGATGTAAATTAATTGGTTGGGAGTTGGGATTGTTGCAGCTGGACTGACTTTCTGTTCGTCTGGAAGGGACTACGGAAAGATCTTGATAAATAACATGGGCTGCCCCAAATGTATCCTAGGATTGTTTTTATGCACTTTTTGTTTCTTTCCTAGCCCGAAACTTGAATTTAATATGACAGGATCCGATCCACCGATCCAGTCTACAGCTACCTAAACCTGATCAGCAACTAGCTACCACGCTGCCACTTCCATGACAAGTCCGGTATCTTGTTCTTGGCAGCATCGTTGTTATTTCACAACCTAAAATAGGGTATAATTTCTGGCTGAGTCGTTTAGATACCAAACCAAAATAAACATAACCAAACTAAGCATGGTGTCCTGGACCCCAAATTCGGGTTGCCTACGGGAATCATTTTTCTCTCCATTTCACTTTGACAAGGGACTCCTTATGCTAGTGATGACGCCAGGATATTCCAAAAAAAAAATAAAATGTATGCCACTTTCCTGAGCTATTTGGATGTCGTAATTGCACAATACAATCTGTTAGGTGAATAGAGCTTGCTTGGGTGCTGGCTAAATTTTTTAAATTTCCCATCTAGTTTCATCTTTTACTTCACTTGCGCCCTTTCCCATTATAATTCCACCCTGTATTACATGTTCATTTTCCCTTGGTTCATATTTGGTATTTGGCACATGGCAGGATGAGGATGCATTCTTTAAAGATTATGCAGTATCACACAAGAAACTCTCAGAATTAGGATTCGTACCTGGTTCCTCTGGTTCCAAGCCAGTGGTGAAGGATAGTGCCGTATTGGCACAAAGCGCTGTTGGTGTTGCCGTTGCTGCAGCCGTGGTGGTCCTCACATACTTATACGAAGTTCGAAAAAGGATGAAGTAAAGAAGGTTTCTAAAATCCATGTACTGAAGTTCTACGTATCTTGTACTAGGGGAAAAAAGGTTGAATAATTGATCTTGTTTTGGTTGCGGTTACAATAATAACACTGCAGGCCTCAAGTACACTGAGGCAACTAGATGAAGTTAAAACATACTACTTGTTATGAGTTTTCCGTTGCATTCCTCTGGAAAGCTTCATAGTGAAATCTATTACAGGTTTAATGAAGTTTTGGCTATAATTGGTGTTGTTTTTGGTACGATTGAGATTTCGATGAGAATTTTGCTTCGTAATGTCTACTGGTGGGTCCAACGTGCCCTCGTATGAGAATTTTGCTTCGCTAATGCCTTGCGTTGTCAGTTTTTTTTTTTTTTTTTTTTATCGCTCTTCATTCTGCGTTGCCAACGGTCAACTAAGTTTTGACCATTTTTCTGTAACCGTTAGGTTTCTCACACACACCAAAAAGTGCTTCTCTTTGTCTCTCAAGTAGAAGGACAAGAAAGAGATTTAGGGTTTTCGTCCTCCCGCTTCCTCGTCCCTGCTCATCAAGCCAGCATTGCTCTCTGGGAGGTGAAGCAGCGGACATTTTGCCCGGCACTGGACAAATTTCTCCTTGACAAAACACACGAATAGAAAGTAGAATAGCTTATTCCCTGAGGAGCCGTGAATAAGTTATTCACAGAACTGTGCCGTCCGTTTCGGCAATTAATGGTTGAGATATGTTTTTAAATTTTGACTGGTAAAAAATATTTTCTACCGGTGAAAATTGATTTTTAATCCAGATCGTCCAAAATACTTTTGGACACTCCCGATTGGCCTCCGTAAAAACTTATACACGGAACCCTCCATAAATTAGTTTTTCTGTAGAAAGTAATTAACCCACCATTTTGAAAGTTTTCCATAGTTATTGAAGCTATATCTACCATGTGGGTTAGTTGTAGTACTTGTTTTTGGATTAAGGTTCAGAGTTCTTCACATGGAGGTGGGAGGACAGAAAATATTAGAGGTAGGTAAACCCTAGCGGATTGATTTGGGCAGGTGTTATCAATTTATTTGGGGCCAGTTCATACGAAGTTGTGCTCCGGCTTTAACGTGACCCGGATACCTGAATTATCAAAAAAAAATTTAGAGGCAGGTACGTAACATAAACGTTTTTTTAGTTTTCATTTTGAGGACCAACGCACATGATATCCACAGGTGGCCTGAGTTGGCTAATCTTGCCTAACCCAACGAGCCGTAGTTCCTCAATAAGCTACATATAATCTTGTTGACATCTTTGGCTGCTTTTGATTGTGAGCTTGTATAAATGGAACTTGTCTTTTGAAATACTAGTTAATTATTTCCCATTTTTGATAAACAATTCGTTGGGGTAGAATTATATGCCAATCAACCAACCGACTTTGAGACAATTCGACATTAATTGTGAAAATAAAGTTTAGGTAATAGATCAATATTTGCTTTTAGAATATTAACCACAAAAAACTAAAGGTACACCAGATTATATGAGACCCATCTCGGGATCCCATACAAATGATCGGAGCCGTTCAAATTTTTTAAAACATATTTTTAAGACCCCTCGTAAAAAATCAGCTCATTCGAATATTGGTTTTCGTCCTTGAATTCGAAAGGACAAAAATTGAATGGATTGATTAAGCCTTTACCAATATCCCAAGGATCTGATTTTTTGTAAGGAGCCTTGCAATAATTTTTAGACAAATTGAATGGCTCTGATCATTAATATGCGATCCCGAAATGAGTCCCACGCAATTTGGTGTACACCAAATGGTGTATCCACAGTTGGACTCATCTATAAGGGACTCCATTACTACTATTCGGGCCGAGTTAAAGTATCACCACATGTTACTAATTAAAATAAGTACTAGGGGATTGTTATTCACACACTTTTTTTTTGTCTTTTAACAAAAAAATACACACTTTGAACACTAAAAAAAAAAAAGAAGTGTGGATAACACAAAAGGGAGTGTGAATATCAATTCCCTAAGTACTGAAGAGTAAATTTAACTCCACTAAGTGATTATGAAAAGAAGAATTCAATCCTCAAGCGAAAAAATTCAAATACTTACCCATTGAATGAAATACTTGATGGTGAGATTAATAGAATATGGTCCTGCATTTAAGAATCTATGACCCTATTTTTGGTCTTGGGAGAGAGACAAAAGTGAGGTCGAGATGGAAATTGATGATGGATAAAGAAAGGACAATAATTCTATTTTTCCTGCCAAGCGATATACATCAACAGGGTAGACTGTAGACAGGCTCAAACCCTAGCCTTGAATGCCCACGACGGGCTCGAATACTGGCCTCCCCACAAGGGAAAGACTAGGTTTTGTAAATATATTGTTAGTTAATAGATTAGCCAGTAGAATTAAGGTAATTTCTAAACACCCTGCTACAAATTTCTTGAACCGCTACCGATATATATATATTTAGCGGGGGTTAGGGGAGAATTAGTAACGACGGCAGACCCGAACTCTAGTGCGCATCCCACAAAGGAAGGACTAGGAAATAATTCAAGACACCTATAATTTGGCAATCAAATTTTGGGCCGATTCTTATCTTGTCATATGATCCCCATGTGTTTGTGTATCACATTTGTTTGGGTTGGGTTTGGGATAGAGAACAAATCACCAACCACCACTACTCTACTCCACCTAACTGTGATTTTGCAATGAATGCAGTTCGATAGGAAGTTGGAGTGCTTCTCTGGATCCAAAAACCAATCAAAGTTTTCCAAGTCATTTCACATTAATTGTTTGTGGGTCTTATTTATTTATTTGTGTGTGTGTGGATTTTAGTTAAGGGGCCGACTATTCGCAGCCCCGTATTTTCTCTCTTAGCCCGTTAAAAATTTTCAACTATACTCGACAGTTAGTTACCGAAA
>JAOTQK010000020.1:4871566-4883650 GCA_025642025.1 Rhododendron ferrugineum
TATAGTCTTGTTTTCAACAGCTATTTACCGAAATGTTATGTATAATTTTCAACAACTATTTACCGAAATATAATGGGTTAAGGAAGAAAATACGAGCTTGCGAATAGTCGCCCTTTTTAGTTAGATTTTTTAAAGCTAGAGGAGTAATGGATAATGGTGACCCCTTAAATGTATGGGGTGGAATCATAAACCGTGCCAGGGTTCAACATCAAGGTGGGGGCCAGTTTTGGACCGGGACAGTGGGAAAAGGTGAAGAGGTAGGTAAAAATGCACTCATGAAAATTAGAACTAGTGGGCTATGGGCATCTCTCTCTCTCTAAAGCAAGTAGATGGTTAAGAGTTAAAGAGGGAGTGATGATCTTGTAGGATTAGGCATAACAAAAGTTAAGTTTATCAGAAATTTGGTTTTGGAGGGAGAGATGATCATGTGTGGTGGTGGCCTTAAGTCACAAAATAAACGTGCGTGTGCATGAAGTAGAGCGGGATCTCCAGTGCGAGAGGGGGAAAATGTCTTTTGAAAATAGTTGGTACTAGTACTAAAGTTTGTGAGAGCCACGATTGAGAAGAAAAGGCGTAGAATTGAATGAGAATTAATCGCGGGAGCGAAGAGTTCCATCGAAGAATTATATGATTAACCTAGGCAGCGGGTAACAAATACTATGTGCATATTAGGAGGATATAACAACAAAAAGATGAGTAACCCTTTCTAGCGAAAAAAATGACAGAGGCTTACGAACACACATTCATATATAGATGTGCCAAGAATTATTTGATGCAAGTGAAATTTATTAGTTAATGAGGATTTCACATGCATTGGACGATTACAATTTACAAATACATCTGCAACATATTTGTGCACACGATCTTTTGTTTTTGAGAAAAAGAGCATGAATTCGTATAATTAAGTAAGGTGTTTTGCCGTTTTGGTAAGATCCACTTTCAAAAAAAATTAATCGACAATTTTGTAAGATCAGAAAATTGAGACAGAGAAAAATACCTTCTTCTTTTTTTTT
This sequence comes from Rhododendron ferrugineum, assembly GCA_025642025.1. Taxonomy (NCBI): domain Eukaryota; kingdom Viridiplantae; phylum Streptophyta; class Magnoliopsida; order Ericales; family Ericaceae; genus Rhododendron; species Rhododendron ferrugineum. Next base: position 4,872,580 of record JAOTQK010000020.1, read on the forward strand.
TTTTTTTTGTCTGAAAGGTTCTGATTCTTTTAAATTAATACCTGATCCAACATTATGAGCATTTTTCTAGGTCCTTAATTACATTTTATGGTAGTGATTTTGTGATCAATATTTTGTATATCTAGAGAGAGAGAGAGAATCTTAAACCTGCTTCTCCTAACTGTGTCCTTTTGTTGCCTAAACTTGTACCATAAGATCTGGGAAGGAACAAACAAATAAAGTGGAAGGTGAACCAAAAGCCCACAACTACAATTATTAATTCCCTCCCCAAATTCTTTCTCATTTTCCTTCATCAGTCCTGCCATGAACTCAACCTTCTAATAAGTCTTCTAGAAACCCCCCCCTCTCTCTCTCTCTCTCTCTCTTTTTCTCTCTCTCTCTAGATCTCTCTCTCTCTCTCTCTCATGCATGATAGAGCTCCACCAATAGGATAAAGAACCACAACTACCTACCATCCCCTATGTATATGCACAAGAATAGACGAGCCCACTTCAAATTTCGTTGTCAAATGCCCACTCCAACAAACTACCTAAAATAAAATAATAATTTACTCTTTTTGTATTTCCCCAATTAGACCATGAATCCAAGAGCTTTTTTCCAAGGTGTGATTCACTTTATTTTCACCTTCCAATGTTAAGATTAATATTTTAGTGGAGCTCCTTTGGGGGTGGTATTTGAGAGTTACATCGAGCAAGTATAGCAGAGTAGGCAAAGTGCATTTTTAGACATTTTAGAGTGTCAAACACATAAAAACACCCCTGCAGCAGCTCAGGTATATGCCCAGGCAAAATGAATTTAGCTACGGTGCTTAGGCATAAATACTGAAGAACTATTCAGTAGGTTTTTATTATTTTATTCTTTTTGTGGTCCTTCTGCACTTTCTCTCTCTTCTCTAATTGGTTACTCTTATTTCCTCTACTTCACCACATAATGACCGATAAACTTGCTCTTAGACCTTACAATTACTTGTTATTTACAAGGATGATGACCACATACATGTAGCCGGAAATAATATCGCTGCGAAGCCTCAAGCACCTTGAAGCAAAAGAATGACGAAGAGCAAAGGAGAAGATTGAGTTGTGATGAAACTTTCGTGTCCACGTTAGTAATTTTGAGGGTCGGTGAGTTAACATATCCTGGTCACAACAAGCAATATTGTTTAAGATCTCGATAATCTCAATCATTAACAGCAAAATAGCAGGTGCTAATTATTAAAAAAAATTAAATACTATTACGTTGATCTTAGCATAAATTAACACTATATGAATGTTAGTTCCAACCGCATGAAAACTTAGTTGCATTGACCTCCTATGTCCACTTAAATAATTATGAGGCTTGGGGAGTTAATCCAGGTCACAAAATATGTTCAAGACCTCGATAATCTCTATCGTTAGTAGCATAATAAACCCATTTAGGTCCCGTTTCGATAATGTTCTTATTTTCCGTTTTACGAGACCGGTCATCCTCTCATAATACATCACATTTAATTTAAAAAATAATAATAATTTCCCTTAACGGAACGGGGCCTTGGCAGGTGTTAATTTGAATAGTAATTATTATGGTAATCTTTGCATAAACAAACCCTAATGGATGTTAGTTCCAACCACATAATACAACAAGATGAGTGCTTAATGAATTCTCTGGTACTTTGTTTCTTCATTGAGTTAGGGAGGATTTTGAGGGGGTGACTGAATAATTAATCTAAAGTTTGGTCAGATGTTTAGGCACAAGAAAGGGCAGAGATCACACCCCCCTCAATTTGTCTTCCCATACTTTAATATTCACCTTACTTTAAACCTACCTAAAGGTTACCCTATAGTTTATAACTATGTCCTTTTCAAATATTTTTTATTGCAGCTGGACTTATTATGGAAATTTCAAAAAAGGACCGAAAAATAACTTCTTAGAAATTATTTATTAAAAGTTGTACAAGGTTTATACGCTAAAATCACCGAGGCAAAAAAAAAAGTCGTAAAACACTGCATTTAAGCCTCAATAAACACTTTCATTATGCTTAAATGTCGTATCTGGTCTGGACATCCGATTATATAAAAATACACTTTATTTTATCTCTGTTCACATTAAATATGAGGCCACCATCCACTCTCCCTCAAACCTGTCTCACCAACTCACATCTAGAAGCAATTAGGTAATTCACTCTCTCCTCTCTCTCTCTCTCTCTCTAGATCTCTCTAGTCAAAAGCCTATAAAACCCCAACCCCCAAGACCTGGAAAGGGCCGGCCTTCATTCTCAAGAACCCCATCATCAAAACACAAAAGAAAGGAGAAAGAAGAAGGGGACTAAAGGAAGAAAAGGAAATAAAATTACCAATTTTGTTCATTAGAGCAAATCTTTTCTGTTAGCCCAAACTATGGGAAGGTCACCTTGTTGTGAGAAAGCCCACACAAACAAAGGGGCATGGACCAAAGAAGAAGATGATCGGCTCATAGCTTACATCAGGGCCCACGGCGAGGGGTGCTGGCGGTCACTGCCGAAGGCCGCCGGGCTCCTCCGCTGCGGGAAGAGCTGCCGCCTCCGGTGGATCAATTACCTGAGGCCTGACCTGAAAAGAGGAAACTTTACTGAGGAAGAAGATGAGCTCATCATCAAACTCCATAGCCTTCTTGGTAACAAGTAAGCCCCCCACCATATACTCCATAAGGCAAAAAACTGCTTTTGTTAACTTGATGAAGAACCATCTTTGGTTGAACTTTTTTTTTTTTTTTTTTTCTTTCTAATCGGCAAAAAAAAGTTTCCATATCATTAAAATCATAAAAAATCTTATTAGTAATACGACAGAAGAAGCCCCGCATTGAGATAGTCTCGAAGGGACCAAAATCCTCTTACTTCTAGAGTTCGCAAGAACCTAATCTGTCTCCTCATCTCACGTTTGGTTGATCTTGTGAAAATCAGTTTTGCCTTTGTTTTGGTGAGTGATTTTTTAAGTACTAATTCAAAGTTCATCAATTTTAACTCATCTTAAGATTATTTAGAGAGAATAAAGCTTTTCGGTGATTTGAAATATACCTTTAAAGTTTTCCTAAAAATATCATTTTTTTTTGAGAAAATTGCGAGGAGATAACTTTTAGAAATCCGGCTTTGTTGGTTTTGGAGTCTCAAAATCTATGGACACGGTCTCCAATGAATCTATCTCTCTCAGACTTCAAAATCTAAACCGAATAGGGTTATATCATGAGGAACTAAAAATTTCATTATTTTTACATTTCATCATTTTGTTTGGACATTTTTTTCTCTCGATAATTTGGGAAACCTTTTCAGTGCTTTCAAAATATGTGTTATTTTTTCAGAAATTTACTTTTAGATCTCATCATTTTTTTTAAAGAAAAAATTGTTCTTTTTGGAAACTTGTGAGAATACAACTTTCGGAAACCGTTAACCAAACAAGTTTCCAAAAGTTGTTTTTACAAAACTGATTTCTGATAACGACAACCAAACGAATTTCTTTGATTAAAATGGCTTCTCAAAGCTATTTTTCTAAACCAACAAGTTTCTAATTAATTCTTAATGGGTTGTCATTTTTGCTAGATGGTCTCTTATAGCCGGGCGATTGCCGGGAAGGACAGACAACGAGATAAAGAACTACTGGAACACCCACATTAGAAGAAAGCTTATGAACCGGGGCATCGATCCGGCGACTCACCGGTCGATCAACGAGCCGGCCGCCGCGGCAACCGAGGTCAAAACCCTGTCATTTGCAACTCCAACCGTCAAAGAAGAAGGAGAAGATCAAGAAGAAGAAAAAGAAGAGAAAAAAACCATTATCAGTAATGCTGTTGGTTTTAACAGCAAAGAAGACATTGAGAAGAACTTGATCAATCTTGAACTGAGAATTAGTCTTCCCTATCAAAACCAATCTGAACCGTTGAATATTGGTAATAATGCTACTGGTCTTTGTTTTCCATGCAGTTTGGGAATACAGAAAAGTGAGGAGTGCAGTTGTGGGAATATTGGCACTAGTAATAATGCTAGTAGGGGCAATATTGGTTATGACTTTCTAGGGTTGAAAAGTGGTGTGTTGGATTATAGAAGCTTGGAGATGAAATGAAGGGTCTGGATTTGTTTTTGAGTTAATTATGTGGCACAGAGGGAAATGAGTAAGAGATTTTGTATTATGTCAAAAATCTCTCTAATTTTCTCTTGCTTAATTTGTATGATAAGTAGTAATATATATCGCAGGGAAAGTAATCAGTACACACTCCATTTTCGAATTTTTGTGGTGTTTATGAATTTCGTGATAAAAAAAAAGACGATGCAAGGTAAAATAATGGCTCTGTTGAATTTTTTTTTTTTTTTGGTGGGGTGTTTGATAGCACTTCATTGGTTCTAGTTATTGTGAGCCCCAGTCAAAATAGACAATCGACATAGATGGCAGTGTGCCTAATCGAAATGATCGAGTCACGTAGGAATAAGGACCAAGTCTACGCGTCCGTTATGATGCCTCAGTTAAACACATCACTTCACTTGACCACTTTTACGTACGCTACACTTACTGTATTGACAAGGGGCTCGTCTTGTCGTCATGTTTTCTTGAACTCCCAAGACTTCCTTTGCTCCATCTCCGCGGGACAGAGAACCTACCGATGTCTTGATTGTCCTACCTTTCGGATGGGGTAACTATAAGCGCTACCTTTCATCCGCTATTTTGTGAACTTTAACAGAATATTTTTTTTTTTTTTCGCTCGGCTGATGTTTTACTGCCATAGGTAGCATTAGTGACTAAGATTATTACATCGTGTTATAATCCTTCTCCGTCCACTCGAATTCATAGCCTCCTCGTTCAGTCGCATGGAAAGATGAGAAATAATGGAAATTAATTCCGTAAAAGTTCACAAAATAGCAAAAAATAAAAATATATTCCCGACGACTAAGCGAAACTGTGGACCGTGCTTTCCCGCTGCTTTTCCTCTATCTATATTTGTTAGAGGTGCCAAAGGCAAGATGAATTTTGGATGCATGTGGCTTGATTCATGTGACTTTAAAGAACTTCAAGAGGCCTCACTTCCACAATATTTCCCCCATTACTATTTATTATCTTGTATGTGATCCTTGATTGATTTGTCTGCTTTAGGAGGGAAAAAAAAAGATTTTTAATCTCAAGGGATCGGCTTGGTAGTCTTGACTTGGAACTTAGAGACTAGGTTTGCTCATTCCTGAAGTCCCATGTTTGGTTCTCCTTACTAGCAACTTTTACGGTCACCTTACCCCCACATGTAACCATGTGAAATGGTTATGAGAAGGGCTATAGAGATAAATATGAGGTGCACGCAAGCTAGCACGATCGGGATACCCTGCATTACAAAAAAAAATGAAAAGCAGAAGAAGAGATTTTCCATAGAATATGGACAGGGCCGGCTCATATATTTTGGAGGCTCGAAGCGAATTTCCTATATTGAGCCCCTTACATATTCACGATTATTTTTAAAAAAATGATAAAAGTATAAAAATAACAAAAAAAAAAAAAATCAAACTAAAAGGATACAATTATGACAATATAAATGTAAAAACATATTATTGCAAGAGTTTTTGAAGAAGATAAGATACAATTGTGTTTTTATTTAGAAATATTCTAATATTAATATGTAAACTACATTATAGTAGGGCCTCAAAATAAATTTTGGACCAAAATTCGGGGGCCGAAAGCGGCCGCTTCCCCAGCTTACCCCATGAGCCAGCCTTGAACATGGATAAGCTGTGAGAGGATGAGAAAGAAGCAAGAGGAAGAGGTTGGTAACCTATATATATCTTCTCATGATCTCATCATAGATATATACAAATAAATACAAGTACGTGTATTTTCAAATAATATAAGAACCACAAAAGTATATTTAATAAAATGTGACAATAAAACTTGCAACTGTCCGAAGTACCCTGTCTCTACCAACCTAGCAATTATTGAATTAGCCAATATCTACCTAACCAACTAAAAGCCATGAGAAAAGGAACCCCACCCGTTCAAACAGGGTTATTTGGACCCACCCGATAAACGCGCGGGACCTGTGACATTTACCCGTGAATTAGGCAAGACAAAAGCATCCGTGTTTTTCTATTACAGTTGAGATCAGTGACGGATTCAGAAATTTGAAACTGAATCATAGGGCACTCATCAGTTATGACCTTGAATTTTTTCTTCCGCAATTAAGCCAACTTTTCTTTAACATGGAAATGGAGCACATGAAAGCCTAATTACAAAATCATGTGAGAAAACCCAAAAAAAGGGGAAAGAAATTCCTACATGTCCACAACACAAGAGAGAGGATAGGTTATTTTATTAGTATTAGAGAGAAAAAGATCGTGAAGCAATTTAATTCAGGGTCTACTTTTATCATTTTCGAGACTTATGAGAGTAGATGGTTTGATAATTTCCAACTGTCAAGGGAATTAGTGTAATTTTTCAAGAAGATAAAAAAAAAAGAGTACTGCTATGAGTACCGACAGCCGGGGTAGGGAAATTGTACCGACGGCCGCACCGGGCTATCTCCGGCCATCGGACGGCCGATCCGAGCCGTCCAAAAATTCTAAAAAAAAAAACGAGGGGGTCTATGCGAGAATCATCGGCATCCGAGGTGTGCAGGGTGCTTGATCTAAACACCCTATTTTCGTTTATATAAGTACACATACATATATACACGAAAGTAGGGTGTTTAGATCAAGCACCCTACACACCTCGGATGCCGATGATTCCCGCGCAAACCCCCTCATTTTTTTTTTTTAGAATTTTTGAACGGCTTGGATCGGCCGTCCGGTGGCCGGAGACGGCCCGACGCGGCTGTCGGTACAATTTCCCTACACGGGCGGTCGGTACCTATATCTTTATCGAAAAAAAATCATGAATTTATAATTTTATAGGGGATCTAATTGTAAGAGTCAGAAATCCAAGGGGCACATGCCCATGTGATCCTCCCTGGTGGAGATTTCAGTAGCCACCTTAAGTCAACCTTAAACCGTTAGAATATCTTAGGCTGGGTTCTTTTGAACTTAACTTAAATCTGAGAGTTTTATCCTTATTTGAATTTTTTTCGCATTTGTTAGTTTTGCACCAAATTTTTGTGGGTTATTGATTCGTCTCGACGAGAGGAATTAGAAAAGTAATTTTTTTTTTTTTACTTTTACCTAAGTATTTTGAGAAATAACCATTTTTTAGCAAAAAAAGTTAATATTTCCTAAAACTCGTGCATAAGTAAGGGTGTATTCTACTAACTAAAATAATACGTACTTATTTTTTGAATTAAAAGTGATGTATTGTGAGAAAATGATCTGTCTCGTAAAACAAAAAATAAGTACTTAAAAAAATAAGAACCTTAACAGAAGGGGACCTAAGCCTGTTCAACAGTTGGAATTGGTTTGAGATTATCAGATTGTAGGTCATTTGGAGGAAATTGATGAAGAGTAGTATAGAGCCGAGTTGGCTAAGGAGGGAAGGATCCTAGATTAATGAGGTATATAGAGGCATTGGGTTTAGTTTTTTTTTTTGGCTGCCTTTTGAGAGGTAGGGGTGGGTTGGGGTGTTTCCGGTTGGCTTCTTGCCGACCTTGTCTTTTGGGTTACGGGCAGCATATGATGGGCGGAGAGAGTGGGTCCCATTTGTTGGGATGCTAGTTCCGTGTTGTGATGTTATCTCTTGTCTCTGGTTCTTCAAATTTCTGTAAACTTTTTTTTTTTTTTAGGATTAATAAAATTTCTCTTATTGCAGTTAAAAAGAAAAAACAGATTGCAGAATTTCAGAGAGCAAAAGGAAAAGGTGACCATGTGAGGAGCTGGCCAATAATTTAATGTCAACTCATTATATTTGGTGAAACTTGAGTTCAGATTTTGCATGACATTTGAATCAGGAATCGACAAGAATTTCTAATTCAAATCAATCAGACATTTGTACGTAGTTGCATGATTAGATCACATTTGTCTTACAAACATAAAGACTCAAGTGCGATCTAATCACACGACTATCGATGTTCAATCGCTCTGAGCTTTACTAAGATATTACTCTTCACGGGTTCTACAAAATAAGATGCTCAAGTCATTGACGTGCAATAGGAAGTAGACCAACCAACGACGGGAAAGAAAACTCAGCGATCCGGCAGTCCCTTTTTGAGGATTGGAGAAAACCCAGTGTACGTCCTTTGAAATAATAGGCTCCAAACTATGTTCAAATTTGCTTCCAACGTCTGACTCTCTTCATTTCAAATTCCCCTGCGAAAGTGCAAATAATAGTAGCTGCAATGAGACTTGGACTGGACTTTGATATGGATTTGGAACCAGGGGTCAGACCTACCATCAATTGAAATACCGAACCACCGGAATTTATTGAAGGCAATTATGTCCCTTGAGGGTCCGACCAGAGCCACCACTTTTATTAGGTGCCCTTGACCCCACATTCACTCTCTCTGGTTCCATCTAATTTGTACTATGCCTCATAAGAACATCTTGTGAAAAATAACATTAATTTGGTGAGGTTTTACCTACCTCTTAGCCACTTCTTCAAATCATTCTAGTATAGTACAGTAGCATGGATAAGGCAAAAGCTGTTCTTGGGGAGCGTTCCGCTAAGCATTAAAGGTATGTACTACTCCTTGCAGTCCATTAAACGTCAAGTTATTTCCGCTAAATTGTAAGTTGCAGAAAATTTGTTGGGTTAGATAGTCGACTTCTATCGGGATAAGTATGGTTCGGTTTGGTTTTTATGGGTTTCATATAAGTTCCGCTAATTCAAATAAATACTTATTTTTTAAATTAAAGGTAATGTATTGAGAGAGAATGACCTGTCTCACAAAGTAAAAAATTAAGTATTTAAAAAGTAAAAACCTCAGCAGAACGGGGCCTAAGTGTCGCATTCCTTCACCGATCAATAACATATCTAAAAGAAGGTTAAAAAAACATAGAAAATATACCAGGATAACGCAATCTAAGGCATGGATGATTTTAGGCAAGAGGACACAAGAAAGGTAAGCTGATTTGGTAGAACCCAAAAACAAAGGCCCTTCATATATGGAAAAAAGAGGTCACTTTTTCATCATTTCATCCTTTATTGTTTTTTTCTCCTTTTTCAAAGGAGTTAGGTAGAGACATTAGAAGCTTCCACAAGATATTATGTACCCAATACCCTCCCTTTCTCACTCTCAAAGGAGTATATTATATGGCCGAGTGCTCAAGACTTGAGACATAGAAGTTTGTTTTTTCATAAAATTTCTGGTTCGAATCCTTTCAGGTGTTATTAATCTAGCTATTTGGGCTTCATGCAAGTGGATGGGAAGATTGAGACCCCGAAATTAGTCGAGGTGCGCGTGATCTGACCTGGACAACCGATTTATCAAAAGCTTATGAATATTATAATCACTTATTATTGCTTCTCTCTAGCTTTATCAATATGGTGAATATTGTTGTACTAATTGATCATCTACGCACCAACTCCTACCAACATCACATGCAGGACCTCCGGTAGTGGGCCCACTAGGTACCCTTCCAGATCTAATTCCTTAGCCAAATAAGATACAGTAAGTAGTAGCAAGGTTTAATAATTGAGAAATCTTGACAAATACAAAGAAAATATTAATGAGAATCTATTCAGATTGAGGTGAATGAAAATGTAGGGACTATATAGCCAATTGGCAACGAGTGGGCGTAATTTCTTCCAATTTTGATTTTACCCATACTTTTCCGGTTCTTTTATAACCGGTATTCGAGCAAGCTTGCACACACCACGACTAGCCGAACCCTCTAGTTGTTACAAGGTCTGAAATGTTTGGCATTTGTAGCATTCAAACATGCGGCTCCATGGAAGACAAAAACTTGATATTGCTTTTCTCATTTTCACTTGGTCAAATCTTTGGGGGACTTCCGGGGGGCTTTTTGCAAGCTGGCCTACAAAAATTTTCAACAACTAAGGATTTAGCTAGGGGTGAGCATGGACCGGATTGATTTGATTTTATTGTAAACTAAAAAACCAATCACTGGCTTATGAATTTGGAGAACCCAACCGACCCATAAAATTCATTAAACCGAGCCAATTCAAACCATTAAAAAACGGTTTGATTTCGGTTTTGAACCACGGTTCTCTTGAAATTGAGATATTATCGCCATAAATTATTTAAAGTACTTAAAATTGCATAGATAATTAATCCAAAACTTCTTGACAAAAAAAATTTAATCCAAAACTTATATCAAAATTAGTTCTATTAATATCACAAAAACTCACTAACATCAACCAACTGAATAAGAGTAGAATATAAATTATTAGTGAAGGAATAGGGCTATGGAATAAAGTATTAGATCAGAAAATTTGTTACTGAGCAAAAAAGTTGAAAAATCAATTGACTAAGTCCAAGCCGTGTATGTTTAGTGTATTGAAATTATAGGAATAGGTTTTTTTTTTTTGCCAAAACGATAACAGATGATATTATAGATCTAAGAAACAATACATCAAGAGAAAACTCTATCCCTAAACAAGAGATCAAGAAACCAAACAGGAGGAGGAGGAGGAGATTCTGTCCAAATACTATACCCAACTCCAACTAAACCTATCGCTCCAAATAGTCAGAACACTGCAGAAAACAACCAAAAACACCCACACATGGGTGATAGAAGCCCCACAAATGGGGAGAAATCTCACACAGTGGACACCAAAAAAAAAGAAAAAATCGGTAACGAAATCGGACGGAGTTCACTATACCGGAGCAGACTTCATCCACCACCCTAGATCTCCCACTCTGGCAAGGAGGACGCCTCCGGCGACCACGATCTGCAAGGCACTATCTCCAAAAGCCGTCGGACTGCACGGCGGAACAGGTGGAAGAGGGGCGGCGGATGGTGGTTTGGGGAGGAGGATGGGTGTGAATGGGGAAAGAGAAAAAACCTTCGAGATCTAAGATGGGGAGATGGAAAAACCCCACGAGGGAGAGAAATCCCTCCGCTCCCTTCACCCATTAGGGTGTAAAACCCGGGGGGGTGGGGGGAAAAAGGAGATGCGGGGCGGCGACTTTTTTAGAGAGAGAGAGAGAGAGAGAGAGAGAGAGAGAGAGAGAGAGAGAGAGAGAGAGAGAGAGAGAGAGAGAGAGA
>JAOTQK010000020.1:4891645-4902891 GCA_025642025.1 Rhododendron ferrugineum
CCCTATTTTTCGTGTATATCTGTGATATACACGAAAAATAGGGTGTTGGATCAAACACCCTACACACCTCGGATGCCGTTAATTCCCTTTAAGGCCCCCTCGTTTTTTTTATAGAATTTTTGGACGGCTCGGATCGGCCGTCCTGTGGCCGGAGATGGCCCGGCACAGCCGTCAGTATGATTTCGGTGGGGAACCCATCGGTCCCTGTAGCAGGGTGCCTGTTGTGCCAGTCATACGGGCCTCGTCCCGGGCTCAAAAATACGATTTGAGCTATTCATTTTGTAGAGCTCGAAGCTTTTAACAAGGTTGTCAAATGCGTCTAGTACGGACGACACACAACAACTTGCAGGGTCGTCTCCTTCTCCCCATTTTCTTTACCGTCCCGTTGCATCAATGTATCCGTTTATGAGCCCATTTTAGGTCTACAAAAATAATACTACTAGTAACCACTAACCATCCATCTAATAGAGCCCATGGAGAAAACTATTACTACCAAAAGTTAAATTAAACGGACATCGATAGCTACGTGAACAAACAGATTTTGTACGCGAGAGATCAAGCTCGAACAAACCCGTTTTGTACACGTTTATCGATGTTTGACCAATCTGATATTTGGTGCGAATGATCTTTTCAGTGAAAGTCTACGAATGAACACTTATAAACTATCAAACTGGACGGGTGGAGGGTCAGAGCAACCCCCCCTGCACATTTAATCACTATTTAATTTGAACCAAATCCCCCCCTAATAAGCCCACCTCCCCCGCCCCCATCTTCTAGCATTATCTTTTCCTATATAACTACATTGAAACATCAGCATACAAAGGGCCGCTCAACCACTTGTTAAGTTATAACATACATTTTGGCAAGTAAATTGTCCATATTATAGTACTTGGTAAGCATATTATGTTTTCTTTATCGGGTAATGTAGGGTGTCCCGGACCAGTTTCTGAGCACCTCGAGCTAATCCCTATAGTCTCCCTCCTGCAACATTTTCACACACTTACGCGTTGGAATGGAGAATTAAACTTGAGACCTTAAGTGAGTGCGAATCTCTAAGTCACAGGTCTAGACCACCTGGCCGACCGGATAGTAGGCATGTTATTTATGATTATGAATTTTATAAGGGGTTCTTGAGCAGTTCAATGCTTTTTGCCTACTAGTTGTTTGGTATGTGAGTGATGCATGAATCAAAAAGTGACCTAAGGCATGTAATGTCACGTGAAGTTGACACCTTTTTTGGAGTAGATTAAGCAACAACTAATACTGAGAACCATTAGTGATCTAATTCATCAAATAAAGAAATGGTAAGTTGTTGAGAGTTGTACACGTGATTGACCCATCTATCCTAATCATCACACAAATGGATGATGTACTCACCCACCAACTGCCTTCACCACTAGCGGGGCGGGGGCGAGGTTTTCGCTTTGCTTGTGGTGTTTTTGGTTAATTGACTTCTTGCAGTCCTTTTTTATTTGGTTCTCGGATGGCTTTTTTGCCGACGTACTTGAGATTTGTTTAATCTTTGTATTCCTTCTCAAAGATTAATAAAATCTTTTTTGCCGATAAAAAAAAAAACTGCCTTCACCACAAAGATGTTCTCCATTTCGCCAGTAATGTTCTTGAATTGCATACTCCTAAAAGCTCAAAAAAACTTTGACGAAATGGACTACCCAACAAATTTTATGATGCCAGACACGAGTAAAGTCTTGCATTCTGATTGTACTTATATTACTACAACTCTACACTCCCGCACACGGCAAGATGTGGAAGGTTATTGGTTTTGCGAAGCATTCCATTCTTCATTTGATACAAAATGATAACCGGTGCGAGTCGTGTATGTACTCAACTGCATAGTTAGAAAATCACGTAAAAATCTTTTTTTTTTTTGAAAGCCGAAAAAGATTTTCATTAATCTTTGAATAGAGATCATTACAAAGATTAAAGGGAAACACGTGAGAACGGCATCACAACAAGGAGAAAACATTCCAACTATGTTAGCATTCAAACCACGTAAAAATCCTGGCGTCTCCTTTGCTCGCATTCTTTTCTTGATTGTCCTGTGCGAGTTGCTTGTGTTGTGATTTGACCGATTTTCCAACAGAAGTGTATAACATTTCCTGTTCATACTAATAGGTTTAAAGACCTTGTAAGCAGATAACCAGCAAGACTACCATCACCGCTCAACATCTCACCGTCTGTCTCGGCAATCAATAATCTGGATTTTTTAACTCTTCTCTGAAAAACTTTTTAAAAATCCGGACCGTTCAAAACACTTTTGAACGGTGAGATTGAGAGCGGTGGAGGGAGCGGTGAATGTTGAGCGGCGGGGGCAGACTTTCTGATAACTTTTCCCTTTCAGTCTACCCTTTTGGTAAAAGTCTTTTACAGATGCCAACACCACGGGCCTAAATGAGAGATTATATATGTTCGGAGCCGAGATTTAGCTGTTTTCCAAATCTAGGATTAAACCCAGATTGATATGGAAATCTAAAACAGATAAAGACTGCCCAACCAAAAGTCCAGGCTCCATGTAGTGTAAACTGTGTAATTCACCGATCTAGGAAAGAGACAGAGTACGTTAAAGCATTTCTTCATTTTCTCATTTTGACTTTATCACAATTGCTACCAACTCTTAGCTCAAAAGGTTTTAATACTCGGATACAAGATCCTAGAAACATGCTTACTCACACTAGTTTTTTGATAACTCAGGTGTCCGGGCCAGCCTACCCGTATCTCAAAAATAATATTGGAGGCCCAATTCCACCACCCACTAGCGAGGAGCCCAATTAAAGCTGGAGCAAAGTCTGTGTGGACTGGCCCCAAATGAATTGATGACACTGTTTCGAATATAAAACCTTAGGAGGGAGCAAATATCTAAGTCTCAGGCCTTGACCACCAGGCTAACTCTATAGGGTTGCTTACTCACACTAGTTCCTAAATCAATAATGCTCGACACACTGCATTCATCATGGTAGGGGGTGGGCTTAATTCAAGAAAAAAAATGCAGTGTTTCAACAATTATGCTGAAAAGTCCATGTCTTAGCAATTTAGCCAAGATCGAAGGTAAGCAAATGCATCAAGAGAGATGAAAATATTTTTTGTCGTGTCCCGTACGTGTCCTTTGACATGTTGAATCAGATCAATCCAATGCCTAGACACAAACACCCAAAGTCAATCTAACATAGGCCAGCACAAATTAATAACCTCTCTCACTTGTAGCATTTGTGTAGTACTTACTAGGGGAAAGATGATGTTATAACTTCATTGTGTGCAACTATGACACTTCTCTTGACAGAAGAAAGATAAACATAAACATGTTGAAGTTGCTAGACAGTCGCAATGCGTTTAGGATTTAATGTTTAGAGATTTTTTCTGATAACTCAGGTGTCTGAGCCAGTATTTGGTATTCAGAACTTTGGGTCAAGTTTCAATCAATCAAGAAAATAGAAGAGTTAGTGTTAGGGGAAGGGGATTGAGCCCAGTCACATGAGCTGAAACGTCTAGATTCTAATATGGTTTTCAATTGGATAGATCAAATAGGTGATTAGATTTTTGATGTGGAATCGAAAGGTCGGTACCAAATTTCTCTCGCTCCGCTTTTGAGAGGACCCCAGAAAAGCGATTCTTCGGTTCAATTCCATGCATTTTCTTTGCGGCAACTAGAAAAAGGGCCCGAAAACGATGTTCTTACTCCAGCCGTGCACATGGTAGAGTAATCCAGAATGGACTGGCACCCAACATTTAGGTTACATGATTTGGATAATGACACTCTTTAAACAAATCCAAGTTTCCAAATGAGAAGAAATCCAAAAATGGGTTCGGTTCTGACTTCTGACCTTTGAATTCTGAACCACAAATTCTGTTTTACAAGAAACCTCCAACTTCACCCAATTTTCTTTCGTCCAGGTTTTCCTTTTCCCCCCAAATTATTATTAGTATTTTTTGCTTATCAAAAAAAAAAAGAAAAAGCAACCAGTTGGCAAGAAAATGGTTTACAAACCAAAACACAGAGGAGAAAGTAAAAAGCATAAGAATGGGGCATATGACAAAGGGGAAGGGGAGGACAGGGGGATGCTGCCGAGCGGCATCCCTGCGAAGCGGTGCCATACAATCTAAGCCGTCAATTGCTCGGCAAAGATGCGAACCGTCGATTGCCGAGATGAACGGCAGGGTTGGCCGCTCTGCACCTGCTTTGCAAGAGGGTGCTTGGCAGCATCTCCCATTCCTGGGAAAGGTGAGTTCTAGAATCAGCTTGTGCAAATGCTAAGCAGTAGGAGCAAATTACCAATGTCATGACTCACACAAAGCAATCATCAATGATCTTATGAAATTTCGAAATGTGCATCCCTTTACCAAAATAAATTTAGTTTGCAGAAAGAACAACATGATGAAGTAAAATACCAGAACTATAGCGCGCGGAACTTGGCTGTTTTTGAAATGGCCTTCTTAGCGGCCTAGCTAGCCAGCTTCTTTCTCTGCTTCAATTTCTCTCGCAATTGCATCAATTTTCGCTTTTTCAAGCTTGTCCTTGGGCCATGATCTTATGTCAGCAAAACAACTCCGGTGCTGTCCTCCATTTTTAACAACTCTCAGTTTAGGAGAATAAAATACCGGTAGAACACCTTTCTTGAGATAAAAAGAAACCAATTAGCTTGAATCAAGCGTGACAGTTCCCTGTTAAAATATCAAACACCAATCAACCCACTATTCTTTTTTCCAATGACAAATGACCAACCTACGAGTTTCTCGGTACTCTGCTGTTATAATTGCAAGCAAAGCCTAGCACGAGAAATGAACTTACTGACCATGCAACGGGTTTACCAGTGTAAAAGCTTGGCAGCAGGCAACCGCGATACTAATCAATGACCGTAAACTCAATGTTCCGAGAATGGTAAATTGTCATCTCTGCCACATCTCATAGTAATGTGTACTTCAAAGTTCAAATATTGAAGTTGGCATCATTTGAGGCAATCAATCTTAAGCCACTTGACTGGGCTGTTCTCATGGTTGGATCTGTATTCCACTGCAGCAGTCCAACCTTTTAGGCAGACATATGAACTAAGTATATTCCTCCGTATCCAAGATGTTCGTTTCAACAATTTGCTGCAAGACATTTCTCAAAACGGAAATAGAGGATTCCGTGCAACATATGAGTGTTACATGCCAAGTTATAAAGTAAACTCAGGTATATGTGTTATACTTGTCGGGTGGTCGATGTGCAATTGTGCACCTACACACACCAGACACATATCTCATACCCTTAGCCACCGGCAAGGGCGGAGGGAGGAAGAGTATGGTAAGGTATTAAGAAAATCACAATAGATTAGTATCAATTTTATTAGATTTTGACGCAATTGACCCCGCATATTTCATAAAACACCTCAATAGCCTCTGCTGCTCCGCCCCTGGCCCCTGGTCCCTTGTCCAACACAGGTACGTACATGTACTTTGACTGATATGTGTCTTGATGTTGCTTGCAGGAAACTTCACAAGCATTGTCAAATGGATTCGGCTACAATCTATAACGGGCCACATTTGCAAAAACACCAACAAACAATATATATAGTTCCTGTAGCTAGACCCCTCATGCCATGTAAAAATACCACCTACAAGCCCTTCCACGAAGGGTTCAACTCATTTTTAATGGTTGAACAAGCTATAATAACTCGAGCACTACAGAAGTACAGTAATTATGAAGAGCAATGATAACAATGGATAACACTGAGGGGTTGGCCCGGTGATCAAGGCTATGGACCTAGGGGTTTGCGTAACATTGTTTGGAGTGAAAATTAAAGGATGTAACGCGGATTTTGATTCTGAGTTTAAAAAAAGGGCAAGGGTTGGAGATGCATTACTTGTTTTCTTTCCCTTTTTCTGTTTCCGATTGTTGGGCTTTCGAAAATATATATTTACGACTCTGAAACGAGATTCTTTTCATTTCAGAATCACAATGCAGACGAAAGCTATTTGGCTGGCGCCAAGGTGAAGATTATAGGGGTGATTTCGGTTTGGGTTCAGTGTGTTTGGGGTAAAAGTTTCGAAGACCGATTCGGTTTGGGGTGAATATTTCCAGCACCCGTCCCGATCGAAGTTAAATTTGGGGAAAATGACGGCCAATGACGTATTTTAATAATTAATATCCGCCAAAGACATTTTCAGCATTAACAAATGTTCTCAACATGTCCTTGGTGGGTATTAATTATCAAAACACCTCATGGGCCGTTATTTTCCCTTAAATTCGGTTCGGGGAGGAGTCGGTACAGTCGGGGGTTTCAGGAATTTCGGTCTGCCCAAAATGGGCTTTAGTTGGGCCAAATATAAAACTCGATAGTGGGCCAAATGGCCCAAATAGATGAACGAATGGTTGAGATTAAAAACAAATTGATGAACGGACCAGATTAATGTAAAATATATAAAAACCCTCGGTTTATATAGTCGGTTTAGTTCGGTCCTAGTCGGTCCTTTAATCTCGGTTCGGTTCACTTAAAATTTCAGCAACCAGAGACCGAACCGAAAATTATTTTTTTTCATGTTCCAGAACTGAAACCGGATAAAAACCGACCTAAAACAAGGAAAAAAAAATCACTTTAGTGAAGAATGGCAAATCAAGGAGTCTTAATCCCTTTTCATATTTTAAAGTACGTTTAATGATCAAATTGAAATAAAATTTGAGGAAAGATTGCAATACAAATTATTGCAATTGTTACAATTTTTGGCATTTTTTTTGGGGTGAAAGAGGAGATAGGATTAAATTCCCTCCATTAGATGGGCAATGGACTTGGCTACCACCTTGTTAGACCTCAAAAGATTCTGGGCTTCTTAAAAGATTTGCATGGGCTTAGGCTAGAGAGCATTCTTTTGGGCTTCAATGGGCTTAGAGCCATTTGTTAGTACATTGTTCTTTAAAGGGAAAATGACAGTCCAGAACGTGTTTTGATAATTAATACCCGCTAAGGACAAGTTAAGAACATTTGTTAATACTGAAAATGTCTTTGATTGGTATTAATTATCAAAACATGTCATTGACCGTCATTTTCCCTTCTTTAAATTATGTTACGCTTCACGGACCTCCAAAATACGTCTCGTGCTATATCCTCTTGCGATGGCATGGGTTCGGATTTTCCCTCTTTCATTCCCGGTTACTCCAAACGCATTTCACCCTAAATCGGTGCCATCTTCTAATCAACGCGGGATATGTCCGGCTTAAAGACACCACACGACTAGAAAGGATTTTCATCGAGCTCTCGAGTATCAATGATTTTAATTTAGAATATAATCATTGGTACGAGACGAGAACATTCACTACTATAGTACTAAAATTCACAAAAGTGGTAATACTTTAATGGCATAGAAGTGACTCAACTTTAGGGTATTTTGATAGGTTATTATCCAAGTTTGGGACGGGTGCATGGCGGGCCCAACCCTTTGAGTGGTGGCGACACCAAGGCCCAGTGGACCGGTCCTTTTCGCTGCTTGTGTTTAACGCGAGAGAGAGAGGACAAATCTTAATGATTAGTATTTCAATCCTACATGGGGCTGCAAACGAACCGAGCCGCTGGCGAGCGGCTCGCAGCTTGGCTCATTAGTAGCTCGTTCAAGCTCGGTTCAAAAGTTAAATGAACGAGTTCGAACCGATTTTTTTAGCTCGTTATGTAAACGAGCCGAGCTCGAGCTAAGATAAGCTCGGCTCGAGTCGACTCGCGAGCTGGGGTTAGTAGAATTTTTATGTTAATTACTACAATTGGCATTAGCATTTTGATACCCTGATGCAGAATTCTTACAAAAACATATTACATGTTATTATTATTCTAAAATTAAGATTATTTTCTCGTAGAGTATAAGAAAATGAAATATATATATTCCTTCATAATCAAAATAATTTTGGTTGTATTAGACCTTTGCGAGGATATATATACATTTTTTCATTGGTTCGTTAAGGCTTGTGAACAAACTCGAGCTCGAGTCAACTCGAGCTCGAGTCAAGCCAAGGCCCGCTCGGCTCGAGCTCGACTCATTAAGTTTTCACTGAGCTCGAGCTCGAACTCGGGTTCGTTAAAAACTTAATAAACAAGCTTGAACATGGTAAAACTCGGCTCGGCTCGGCTCGACTCGTTTGCAGCCTTAATCCTACAATTACTGGGCAAGTTTTGTGCGGTGTCTTTATTTATTGGGGTTTTGACTGGCCGGCCCTATTTTGTCACCTTCTACCCATCTAAGTCCTCCGCGTGTCAAGCTCATTCCCCATAAACCCTGTTTTAAGTAAACTCACGAAAATACCCCCGCACATTCATTGTCCAGCGCACTTTTTAAGTTTAGGATTAGAAAAAATTATCCTACGCAAATGGAACATTACATTGTATATTCTAACTCATGTATCATTAGCTAATCTTGAGGGACCCATTGCCTTTTGTTACTACTTTGAAAAAGAAATTGACATTTGGCATTTGATGAGTGGTGGAGTATTATTTGAAAATCACCAAATAATAACTTCTAATAACTTTTTTCTATCTCTAAAATTGTCACATGTTTACACGTACATACTTATCCATACATATACATACATAAATATAAGGAATTAATAATGCCTAAACCACTTTTGTTCATGCCAAAATTCATTCATTGCATGACTTAATTGCCTTTCACTACATCGCTTGCTTTAAAAAAACTACCCCTTAAAATCCCACAAGTGCAAGGCATGTTTTCCAGTTCCACATTTCAAGCAAAAATGAAAACATCAATTCACGAGCAACCCAAGATCTAATTTTAGAAGACAAAAAAATAAAAATTAAACATCAATGTTTTTCACTTCCATGTTTTCATCCATTCACGAGTAACCCATCTAACAAACACGAGCTAATTTTAGAAGAATTAAACATCAAATGATAAAACTTACAGAAAAACAGAGAACGTGGCACTCGTAACTCATGATGTTGTCGATGGAGAGTTGAAAAATACATAGTCGTTGCTGTACAAATTACTGCCTTGGCCAAAAAAAAAAAAAAAACACAGCCAAGACTCTTCATCACCTTGACATTTGGATGGTGGGTGTTGACGAAGTATGAAACTCGCATTTACCCAATAGGCAAGCAATGATGGGTGTTCAAACCCTAAGGATTTTATGGGGTATTTTTGTAAGGTAAGTAATGTAGTAGAGGGCAATTAAGTCATGTAATGAATGAGTTTTGGCAGGAATAAAAGTGGTTTTGGCATTATCGTATATGGTTAAAAGTTTAAACAATTACTTTTGTTTTACATAACAAATTTTGAAAAAAAAAAAAATTTTGAAATCTACTCGATGAGATCTTTCAAACAAGATCCATTTTGAATAAGAAATTATGTACACATAAAAAAAAAGTTATTTTTGTATCCTTTTATTAAGAATTCACATCCTTTTTGAACATTCATACCATTCAAAATGAAAGAATTCACACCCCTAAAATGCAAAATTCACACCTTCCAAAATTAAACAATTCACACCTCTTCTAAATAATTCACACCCTTAAAAAATTTACACCATTCAAATGCAAAATGCACACATACTATACATAATACACTCCCCAAAATACATAATTTACACCCTAAAATGAAAAGAATTTACACCCCTTAAATGCACAATTCACACCCCTTTTGAACAATTCACATCATCCAAAATGAAAAAATTCACCCCTCTCAAAATGCAGAATTCACACATCACTACTCACTCCCCAAAATACGCAATTCACACCCCAAAATGAAAGAATTTGCACCCCTTTTGAATAATTCACACCCTCCAAATGAAAGAATTCACATCCCTGAAAATACAGAATTCACACCCCTCAAATGAAGGAATTCACACTGCTTCTAAACAATTCACACTCTCCAAAATGCAGAATTCACACCCCTCAAAATACAGAATTCACACATCACAACTCACTTCCCAAAATACACAATTCACAAACTAAAATGAAAGAATTCACACCTCTTAAATACAGAATTAACCTCCTCTAAAATGAAAGAATTCACATATTTTTTGAATAATTCACCCTCCAAAATGAAACAATTCACACCCCTTAAATGCATAATTCACACAGACTCTACACAATTCACATCCAAAAATTTCCCAATTCACTCTCAAAAACAAAACAAAAAAAAATGCACATAATTTTTCATTCAATATGGGCCTTGTTTGATAGATCTCTTTGAGTAGATTTTAAAAATATAAATTTTACAAAAAGTTGATATATATATATATATAATAAAAGATATTAAGTTTTAAACTTTGTAATGCAAAAAATAACAAATATATCCACATCAGCACGTGTCAACATCAAACACATGTTCGTGAAAAAAAACTTATCAACCACATGTTTATATGTTATCCGCGTAAGGAGGTGAGGGCAAACTAGTAAAAACATGTTTGAAAAGGGTCTGAGTGGAATAGCGCGACAAAAGAGGGTTGGCATGGAACCCAATACAAAATTTGGGACCGGCCAAGAATTTTCTGTAGGATTAGTCGATGTGTGCGTAAGCTGGCTCGGACACATGAGTTATATCCCAAAAAAAAAGTATTGATCCATGTGATAATTTTTGACAAACCTAAATTTAGAACAAAAATAATATTTTAGTCGATAGTCAAAATTAGTGCATGGTGAGCTGAAAATAAAGAGAGAACCACGTAAGTTTACTATCCACGTGCTGAATGAGAAATCCTTATATTTAGTACTACTCATGTTTGTTTTTTGTTTTTTTTGTTTTTTTGTTTTTTTTCCTTTTTCTTTTCTTTTGATCACAAGAAGTAAGGACATTCCTGCGTTGAAAAACAACCTAGATGGTTTGGTACGTGTCAAACCTTAACTTACTAAATCGTGGTCAAACCTTAACCGTGATTTAAATACTTAAAAAGGGTAACACATACTTTTTAGGGTGAATTGGTAAGGCAAA
Organism: Rhododendron ferrugineum; assembly: GCA_025642025.1. Taxonomy (NCBI): domain Eukaryota; kingdom Viridiplantae; phylum Streptophyta; class Magnoliopsida; order Ericales; family Ericaceae; genus Rhododendron; species Rhododendron ferrugineum. Next base: position 4,902,566 of record JAOTQK010000020.1, read on the forward strand.
AAATTTCAAACAATTAAGGGAAGGTTTAAGCCAATCCATGTATCAAACATTTCCCGACACAATCCGGATCCTCGGTGAGGATTTTGTCTATGAGGATCGTGTGAGGGTTTTCATCCAGACCGTCCATCTCGACAAAAAAGACAACTGTTTTGTATTTTTCGTCCCTAGTGAATTTTTTTTGCTTTTGGTAATAAATTTTTACTTTTTAAACTCCTCTTGTCGAGACGGATAATTAAACCAAAAAATATCAAACAAATCTAACAAAAATTCAGAAAAGACGAACAACACACACAAAACAAAAAAGACAGAAGGTTAAGAAGAATGGA
>JAOTQK010000020.1:4931514-4945979 GCA_025642025.1 Rhododendron ferrugineum
TTTCAAACCACTAATCACATACGGCCACTAATTAAAGTCAGCCTATATGCTTTATACATCTTATAACCTTAAAAAAACAAAAACAAAAAACAAAAAACATAAAGTAATTCAAGATCAAACAGACACCCTCCATGCACCTACTATTTGTAACAAAGTTTCTTTTTTTTTTTTTAATTATGCAAGGTGTCGCGGGCCAGCACAATGAGCACATTGCAGTCTCATCAAACAACTACCCATCTACCGCTGGATCCTCGATCGAGCGAGAGAGAGATCACAAGGGGTTTATTTGGGTAACCACAATGGGGCTCCGGACCACATGCTTTCCATCCAGCCAAGAGAGTGATCCGTACACGGCACCCGAGTCGTCCAGCACCAGATTCTTGGTATCGACCGTTACCGCCACCGCGTACATCAGTTCCCTCACCTTCTCCGAGAACACCAGCTTCGGTGGTTTCACCGTCACGGTCACCCCCTTGGGCGACTCAACCCGCGCTGTGTATACTGAGTTTAATGGACCCACGTTCGTCGCTGTCCGGATAAATGTCTTGCTGCTGGGTTTACCTGCATTGACGGGAAATTTTTTGACAAAAAACCTTAAGTGACAAATCAACATAATGGAAAACGATTTATTTTTTTCCACACGATAACAAATCCATTGATAGCAAAACGATAACAGCATAAATCAAAAACACCTGTCCCAGTTTACCTGATGTTGAGCTCGAAAATAAGGCAGCAATGGAAGGGTAATTCAGATTCTCCGGCACCGGCCTTTTCATCGCACAATTCACCGGAGTTCCCGTGATCACCTGAATTGTCTTCGGACCATACCCAATTGAGCACAAAAAGCTCACATAATCATCATTCGTGATATCATAAACAAGACCCGGATCCATAGCTAGACCCAGATTCAAATGCCCAGACCCGTAATCATACGGAGTCGATGCTTTCCCCGTTGCCTCATCGTTCATCAAACTAAACCGATTATCAGTAACACTAGCTGTCGTCATCATCGCCGACTTAATTGCGGCCGGCGACCAATCCGGGTGAGAGGATTTAAGCAATGCCGCAGCCCCACTCACATGTGGGGCCGACATCGACGTGCCCGAAAGGATGTTGAATTCTGCTTTCCGGGTATCCGAATCTAACCCGGTTGGACCCACCGCGTCGGTCCACGCAGCTAGAATGTTCACACCCGGAGCAATCAAGTCGGGTTTTAAAATCTCCGGGTTTAACCCGTTTGGCCCTCTTCCAGAAAACGAAGCCACCACCGGAGCCGGTTTGATACCGATTACCGTGCCTTTGAAATTGATAGTCGCCGTGGCGACGGCAGATGATGACACGTATGATTTTATTAGGTCACCTTCAAACAAAATCAGAAAGTAGACGTTAGGGTGGCTAATGTAAGTACAGTCAAGAAAAGATACAAAAGATAAGTACTTTAAATTGAATCGATATTTCGAACAAAAGCAAAATTATTGAAGAATTGAAGGTGTTCTGTAATATGAAAGAGCACTGATAGGAACACGGATTTTAAACGAGGGGACTGAGAACCTTCGCCCGTAAGATAATATGCTAATAATGTCAAAAAAAATTGGAAATCTATACATATCTCATGGATGTTAAACACTTTTATACATATCAAAACACTTTTCTCGGATATCGATGGACCTGACGTATTATCATCTAAAATTTTATCATCCGCAGGCTGGAGTCCGAACACAATCAAGCCGGAGTCCGAACACAATCAAGCCGTCCAAATCACACATACAGACATGCATTGTACTGTTCTGGACACTATTTGCGTCTAAATTTGTGTTCCTAGACTTTGAAAGAGAGGCCACAGCCACACCAAAAAAATTCTAGAAAAAGTAAGCAGATCATTAGATGCATAGTATAAAAGAATCCATAATTACTGGGGTAATATGTATAAATATAAGAAACTTGAGGGTGAGCATGAGAGCAAACCTTCGTCGGACCCAACAGCGCAAGCAGGGATAAGATGAGCGTCGCCGACTAGTCCTTCGCCGTTAGATTCGCCGTTGGCCAGAATCATCCCGACCCCACCGGCTTTCTTCACCACCATTCCTTTCGCGACGCGTGGATTGCTTCCGCGATCGCAAATGACTATTTTACCCTTCACCATATTTGGGTCTAACGAATTCTCCATACATAACGAAGCAGAGAGTACCCCTGTTTTCCCCGGGTACACAATCGGGTACATTTTCCCCCTCAAGGGCTCTCCGGCGTATAACGATACGCCGGAGAGCTTCCGTCCGTTGCCGAGAACCACGTCGGCGGGGAAATTCCTGTCGATTGTCCCCGCCCCCACCGTCGTGAGCCACGGCGCCAAATTCGTCACCGACATACCGTTAGGCCCGTCGTTCCCAGCAGAACAGGAAACGAAAACCCCTCTCGAAACGGCGCTGTAAGCTCCGATCGCAATCGGGTCAAGATAGTAAGGGGAAGCAATCCCGTCCCCGCCCCCGATCGATATCGAAATGACGTTGACACCATCTTTCACGGCAGTGTCGAATGCCGCTAAAATATCCGAATCGAAACATCCTGAGTTCTTCCAGCAGACTTTGTACACCGCCAATCGAGCTTTCGGCGCAACGCCTTTAGCTATACCAGGAGCGTAACCGGACATACTCGCCTGTAGTGACATAACCAGAAATTAACATAAGTTGGAAACCTATTAAAGACAATTTCTTAGGAGAAAAAAAAATAGCTAACGAAAAGGAAAAAATTGCTAATGAAAATATTTTTAGAGATTCTTAATAAAAATATAAGGAATTGAAATTGATACGAGTATCAAACATTACCATCCTTTATGGGAGGAGGAAGTATTATTTTTTTATAAGCGGATGTTTGGACCCGCTTATGAGCAACTCAACTAATTTCAGAATCTTGAAGTAACGACCCGACAAACCCTCCAATGCCCCGACCCCAGCCCAAGATTTGGAATGTTTTGGCCTCCTAGTATTCGAACATGCAAACTCGTGAAAAATAATTATTTATTTTCTCATACCCACCTAGCCAAACCTCTGGGGTTTAAAGAACTAACTTTTTGAAGTTACACTGAACAAACAAGTTCTCATTCTTGTACAGTTGTACTTGTGTCTAAAAGTGTTACCCGTTTTGTTTTGCGGAAGGAAAGGTTGTGTTTAAACTGGAAAAAAAATTTAGTGACGAGCTCGCTCGTGCATCCGAGCCGTCCATTGCGTGTTTGAACAGAGGCGAAATTGAAACACAAAACCAAAAACTGAACACTGCAATGGGGCGAAATTGAAACGCAAACACATCGCCCCTGTAGTATTTCCTTCACCTCTAAACTACGGGGGCGAAATTGGACTTTTGGCCTTTTTGGTGGTTGTTAATTTTGGAAAAATTGCAAACAATTTGGGACGGAGTAGTAAAAACTGAACACTGCAATGGGCACCTGAAACGAGTACCGCCCCGCCGCCGTCGACGCCGTGTGGGTCCCGTGCCCGTCGGCGTCCCGCGGCGACAAAAACTCCACGGTCTCATTAATCCCTCCACCGGCGCCGAACCCCCCCGCCGCCTCATGCCCTTTGGAGAAGAACCTCGCCCCGACGATCTTCTTGTTACAATTCCTCGCCGTGAATTTAGCTCCGGTCTGGCAAACCCCCTTCCACCGGGCCGGCACCGGTCCAAGGTTCGAATCCGAAAAGCTCCTCCGCTCGGGCCAGATACCGGTGTCGAAGACCCCGACGATGACGTCGGAGCCGTAGTCGGATTCCGACCAGAGGCCGCGCTGGTTTCGGAGGCCGAGGAACTGGGGGGAGCGGGTGGTGTGGAGGGTTCGGCGGCGGTCGTCGAAGGCGGCGAGGAGGGAGGGGTGGCGGAGGGCGGCGGAGGCTTGGGAGGGGGTCAGGGAGGCGGAGAAGCCGTGGAAGACGGTGTCGTACTGGTGGAGGAGGGCTGAGGGGTCGGCGAGGAACTCGGTGGTGTACCAGTGGTAGTGGGTTGGGAAGATCGAGGGCTTGGCGAACCTGTCCACGCGGAATATGTATGTTTTCTTGGGGGTCTGATCGGAGGAGACTGAGAGGGTGGCGAGGAGGAGGAAGGAGGAGAGAGAGAGGAGGAGAGAGAGGGGGTGGAGAAACCCCATGAAAGAGAGAGGAGTGGGGGGTTCTGGTTCTGTAGTGAGAGAGAGAGAGTGGAGTGAGAGTGAGGATAGTGGGAGGGTTGAGTGAGAGTGGGATAATATAAGGGTGGATTGGTCATGGAAACGGTGCGCTTTGCCTAGATTGGGGCCCTCATTCCATTGGATTTGGGGTAAACGAGCCGAGTCAAGTCGAGTTTTATAGTGTTCAAACTCGACTCATTTAATGATGTTTTATGGTGTTTGAGCCTAAGACTCGAGCTCGGCTTGGTGTAAATGAGCTACTGAGCGAGCTTCATTAAATGAACCAAGCCTATAAAGCGAGTCAAGCCGAACTTTGAGTGTTGAACTCGACTCGTTTAGTAAACGAGCTTAAAACTTGAGTTCCTTCTCAGCTCAATTATTAAAAGAGCCGAGCTATAACGAGTCAAGTCACGAGCTGCTCACGAGCAACTGAATTCGTTTGATGTATCCAGGAGTTCGGGGCCTAGTTTGTGAGAATTATTCAGTGTTTCCGGATTTGCCCGTGCAGTATTCTCAACCATTTATGTAGTAAAAAAAATTATGCTGTAAAAATATTATCATTTATGTTGGTGGTTGAAAGACAACAAGTGATCCACATTTTGTAGTGACATTTTTTTATTTATGTCGGTACTGTAAAAGTACCCAATAATTGCCCAAGTTTGTATTGATGAGAAATGGAATCAAAATGTCGTAGTTGTCAATTAAAGCCTAGACCATCTTTTCTTTTGTGGTCATATGACTCATATCTATCGTGAGGAGTGTGGGAAGGCCTTTGAATTAAAGCTTTACTCGCGTAATTTTCCATAGTGTCATGTCCTCTCGTTTTATTAATTACCATTGCTCTCTCGAATTTTAATAGTTTGAGATGTATTTGAAAGATGATTTCACGCTCACATTCACATCTACGTACACGAATTATGTGACTTAAATTTAGAGCTTGACTTGTATGCAATGGTTACGTGAATTAATCTACAACCACACTCATGTATACACACCTAAACGTAAACACTCGGATAAAGTGTTGAGACTCTTATATAATAACATTTCGAATTATTGCTTGAAAAAATGGTATTTTATTTAAATTATTGTTTTGCAGACCGGATAGACATTTTGGAATGGAGGGTAGTATGTTTTATACATTTACCCGAAATTATTGAAACAAAATCACCCAAAAAGTATATTGAAGTAAATTTTGGTTGAGGGGCCACCTTGATTAAATATTGTTTTGTAGGTTTAAACTTTAAAGTTCTTGAAAATATTGAAGTAAATTTTCTAAATACATGGTGTTGGACCTGTTGGTACTTTCAAGTTCCCTTCTGCAAAAATGTCTTAAGGCCTTGTTATTCTAAGTATTTTTTTTGGAGGTTTTTCTTGTTTAGTTCTCGTAGGTTTTTGGGACTTTATCTTGGAAATTTTTAAAAATATTTGGATAAAAGTAATTTTTTTGGGTTTTTCAACTTCTCTCGTCGAGACGAATTAATAATCCACAAAAATTAGGTGCAAAATCAACAGATGCAAAAAAAAAATCGAATAAGAACAAACAAAAAAAAACTCCTAAAAAGTTAAGGAGAACAATGCCCAATTATCGAATTGGGAGATGGTGCCGTGCAGTGGTGTGCGCAGCACCGTGCTGTGCACCTCCGAGCAGTCGGATCGTGCATCCGACGGCTCAGATCTCATATCGACAATGAACGGCTCTCGATCGTTGGTTGCCGAGATGAGATCCGAATCGTCAAATGCACGATTCGACGATTCAAAGGTGTGAAGCACGATACTGTGCATATCACTGCACAGCACCAACCGGATTATCCCAATTATCACTTGCTTTCGCATGGGAAGGGGAGGCAAGGCACTATCCACATTGCATTATTGCATATGGACCCCACCGGAGAAAGGGTACAAACCACAAAGTACAACCCTTGTGAGTTAACTGTTGAACCCATCCTTGTGCCATGTGAAATGTGTTCCTATTGGCACATTAACTGAGAGGCACACCAACCTTTCTCATGTATCTCTCACATGTAATAATGACTGATTTCTAATTCAATCCCTCTTGGAAAAAAAACAAAATGAGACTCATCACGGTCTCGTTGAACGATTTGAGCCTTTGGTTCTGTACGTAGCCTAATGGGTTTATCGTCCATGTTATAAAAAAAAAGATGATGATAAAGATCTAGTTGGAACACTTTTTTTTTTTTACAAACAAAATCATCCCAGATTTATTATCGATAGTTACTTTTTTTTTTTTACAAACAAAATCATCCCAGATTTATTATCGATAGCAACTATATTTCACTTATCGGATAACGGTATTTGATCACCTTTACCTCGATGATTATAGATACATTGAAACCGATAAAATAAATTACTTAATCATCAAAAGAAATCTGAGTCAGCCTTGTCTTACGTTTCATGAAAATCATATTTCATCACAATGAGAGGATCTCGGTTAGTTTCGCGTCTACTTTTTACAAATTATTGCTTCATTTCGATGAGAAAAATCGAAAAAGTAAAAAGTTGTGATCCTAACTCAATTCTTTTTGATAAAGCTGAAAAATCTAGCTTTTTGGTTGATTTTTGTATTTATTAAAAAAATTAAATTTGGCCCATAACTTTTTTCCTTTTTTGTTTCCTCTAGTTGAGAGTCTTGAGACGAACAAATAATCTACAAAAATTTAACGCAAAAGTAACAAATGCGAATTTTTTGAATAAAGACAAAAAAAATAAGCCAATTGACTTATTTAGCCAAAACACCTTTTGTAACCGCTCGTGCTAGAGCCATGAGTTAAACCCATTGCTTGTTTCTTTATTTTATCTTGTATTTGCGAACAAGAAAAAATATGGCGCATCAAAAAAACAAAAAAAACAAGAAAAAATATGGCAATTGAAGTAATGGGCCGCTCCAAGAAGAATTTTACTGTAGTAAAATAAAATTGGAAAGGATTGTTAAAACAATTGTCAAAAAGAACTGCAGTAATAAAGCATACCACATGCGTGGGTCCGGATCTCCTGTCCGACTCCCCCTTCCGACCCGCATGTTCTACCAATCTCGGCTGTTGATCTCTCAAATCAACGGCTAAGATGGATTAAACACTTTTTTCCGTTTTGAAGCAAAACATGCTCGACCTATCTCAGCCATTGATTTATGAGATCAACGGTCGAGAGGGATGGAACAGGCTGGTCAGACAGGGTGGAGTCGGACAGGGGATCTCAAGGCACATGCTTGGCGCGTGGTTTGGCATCTGCGTTTTTCCGGGCTACTTTACCGAAAGCAGGAAACGGATTCGACGGTCAAAGCCCAGGTCTTTTCTTTTTTTCTTTTTTTGATTAAGGTCAAAGCCCAGGTCTACATATGAATTACTATGAAAGTTTGGTTTTTTTCGCATACAAATCCGGCTACACTTATTTTTCGGGGACAGCCACCAGGCCCTCATTTTCCAGTAACTAGATGAGCACCCACTTGCTTCGCACAAATAGCATGACCGTTAAATGGAAATTTAGTGATTATACAGTGCAACTGTAGCATGCAATTAAGAGTCTGAAACGTTGCGGTTCTTAGCACATATCCGCAGCGTATTATACAGAGTTCTACAATCGAAGGCATTCCTCAAGAATCTGGAAAAGGAAAAACAAAATGATTAAATGAAGTTCAAAAATAGATAGGGAATTTCATGGAAATCTTACAGTGCGGTAGGCGTGAAAATCAGAGTGCAGATTATAGATGTAGAGGGAATTTGCAAAACATACATCGATTTGGAGCTAGTGGTAGTGGCCGTCAGCGGGACTGTCAATGCTCAATTGTTGAAGTCCGCTTAGGGAAACATGCAATCGATCACTTCCCTTATTGACATGCCGGCGACCAGTTCACCGTGTCACCGCCTGACCGTTGCCGAAGATAATCGAAATGCTTTGAATAGGAAACGAATTGTGCCTCTAGTCAAGCACATTGCCACAGTTTCCCACCGTCCAGAAGCAGTATGCAGCATGTAAAGGCCACCATCATTTCTTAATGATGAGCAATTTTTTTGTAATGAGACCAAATAAAAGGCACATAAAGAAAGAGTGATGATCCAAGAATAGAAGATATCAAAGAGTGATCATTTTAGGTACTTAGGCTCAATTATTAGTAGAAATTGAGAGATTGCCGATAATGTGACCCATAGGATCCAAGTGGGGTGGCTCAAGTGGAGGAGCGCTATTGATGTACTATGTGACAAGAGGGTACCCACAAGAGAGGTGCTAAGGGCACATCACCTCAACCACACCTGTATGTGAGGGGGTGTGGTTGAGGTGATGTGCCTTTAACATTTTTGCACCCACAAAATTGAAAGAAAAATTCTATGGAACTGCCATCAGACCAACGATACTTTACGGGACAGAATATTGGCCTATTAAGAAACAACATTTGAGCAAGATGAGTGTAACGAAAATGAGAATGTTGAGGTGGATGTGTGGTAAGACTAGACGAGACATGATTAAAAATGAAACGGTTTGTGAGATGGTAGGTGTAGCACCTATAGAGGAGAAGTTGAGGGAAAATAGGCTAAGGTGGTTTGGGCATATCTACCATAGACCAGGAAATGCAGTAGTTAAAAGAGCGAATATGATAGCTTTGGGTAGCAATGCTACGGGGAGGGGTCGACCTAAATTGACTTTAGATGATGTGGTGCGCAAGGCTATGAGTATAATGGATTTGTGTATCGACCCATATTTTGGTGTTGAAAATTATCATCATTTTTAGATTTTCAAAAAAAAAATTGGGGGTGTGCCGGCAAATATTATGCATCGGCCAAGTAAGATTAGGACAAATGTCAAGTGGTGGCACTTGTATGGTCAACTAAGCTAAAACGTGGCATGTACATATTTTTCCTAGGATGACTAATATGCCTATCTCCTGCTATAAAGACCAAAATGATATAAAGTGAGTGAGATATTCGGTGGTGAGAGAAAAACAAAAGAGCTGATGGTTAGAGTTAAGGAGAAGGCTAAAGAGAACAATTACTTGATAGAATGGATTGTTGAAGGGGGTGTTCCACTTTTCCTTCTTTTTTTAAAAGTTCTTTTTCTTCAATTTTCAAACTCAAATATAATGAAAATAAAAAATAATTTTTTAATTTTTAATGCACCGTATAAAAGATCTCAATGAGATCTATCAAACAAGATCCATATTGGTAGGAAAATTATGTGCGTAAATATATGATTTTTGAGCTTGAAATTACCTTCTTTTTCTAAAAGTTACTTTTTTCCGAAACCGAAACACCACCGAAGTCTAGTAGAGAATTTATTTATATCCACATGAGCTTTAGGTTGGACAGAGCTAAATAGGAGCCGTTTATGAGCTGGTGCTTTGGATTTATGGTGATTAACTTTTAGGATGATGATTTTGATGATGTTATTCACTTGTTAGACGGCCATGATCATGATTTGAGGTACCGGGTAGTGTGCAATATATTCCTAGCTAGATCTCTTTGCAAAGAGTATTCTTTAATTCTCTCATATTTGTACTCATTTGATGTCTTAAGTTTCTTGATTCAATTATTGTCACTTCTTGTATCGTGACATAAAAGAAATATTTGGTTGAAAACCATGGAACAGATTGGTACATGTGCAAACCCATCGGGTCAAAGAAGTATGAAAGATGTACGATTGACTACCCTATGGGAAGTCCAGAATGATTACGGGGCCCAAGTGCCCAGTACAGAGTTTAGATCTAGGTGGTGCTTGACATGTTATCGAGATGAGCCGGGTATGAGGCTACAAATGAAAAACGTTTAGAATGATCTTACTTGATTTGCTATCCTCGTTTGTTGAGTATATTCTTAACGCTATCCATGTTTATTGTCCTCGTATAGCATATACTATCCGGGCGTTTTATATTTTTTCAGGTGCAGATGAAGTTAGTGAGGACTCGAGTTGGAGTATTTGAAAGATTAAGCTTTATAGAGATTGTTTAGAAAATATGTAGCATTTTGGAGGTTTTTGGACCCACCATGTATATTTATCTTGGAGACTTGTAATTATTGGAGATATATTCATTTTGAGGCAATGTAAAAATTTGGGTCGTCACAGTTTGTGTGAACAAGTGGCCCTTGACAGAGCTGAATGGAGGAAAAAAATTCATGTAGCCGATCCCAAGTGATTGGGACATATGGCTCGGTTTAGTTTGATTTGGTTTGGTTTAGACCGAATAAAAGGCACCCAAAGAACCATCTACAACATCAACGGCAAATGATGGCACAATCCTGAATTGGTCATCAAGCTTGTGGCAAATTGAATTATGTAATCAATAACAAAGGACTCAAGAAACTGCACTTTATCAGAACCTCAAATATTGCACCTTACAAAGATCATACCTAGGCGAATCTTTTCATATCTAAGCCAACGAGCATGGCTTGTCACACAGAGCATGTAGCCATGACCCTGTCTTTCCTTTAAATTTTCAGTATTGTCTTTGAATGGAAATAGATTAGGGCTTGTCAAAAACAAGGATGATGATGGGGAGAATTTCTAGGTCATGAGTGATTTTGTCTCGAAAGAGGTGTGGGATACCAAAGTTCTGTGACCGAGTTTTCAGGATTGACAGTTTGAGGATGTTTATGGGTTAAGGGTGAGTGATGAGAACAAGGTTAGGGTTTTCATGAAGGAGTTCTAGGGTGGGTGACGCCGAAGGCAGAAGACGATTCCATGTGAGGCCAACAAAAGAACAAACCACTATTCCTTATATGATACGTGGTACTTTCAATTTCCTTAGTTGGCTCCCTTCTTTGTATGGTATAACATATATATGCGATGATGTTATAACTTAAACACAAACATGACTATCAGTGCATACAAACATTTATGAACATTATTGCAGGTTGGGAGTTTTAGGTGCCGAGTTTGGCGTATTTCAAGCTTTAATTGGCACCAACCAAAATTTGAATCGAGATTTTGAAAGAAGGAAAGCAAACTTGTCAATAAACTCAGCAAATAAGGCAGGCTAAGATGGAGCATCTCGGGCATGATTTCCAGAAAAAGTGAGCAAAGGTTGCAACTTACGGGAACATGTGGTTGCCAAACAGACATTATGCAATGGGATAATGTTAGTTAAGACATTAATGAGACTTGAGTAACCAATTGGATAAGGGTGTCACTAGATATTGATCTATTCATAACACTGCTTTTGGATTGTTTCCCCCGTATCATATATTCTTCTTCATTCTTCTTCTCCTACTTTTTCTAACAGTATATCCAATATTGGTTGTTTCAACGCAATAACAACATTTCAACTTGTGTGCGGTACTTGAAGCCATAAACCCGTCTTCTTTGCATATGATGTTTGTTGTTTCTATGGTCAATGCAAATCTTTCCATACCATTATTAAAGTTGTCATTAATAGTGTTATTATTGTTTCATAATTACTTGGACATGCTTTATTTCTCATAAGCTGATAGTTTGACCTATTTGTATTATAGTTGTATGGCGCTCCTCGAATATACAAGAAAAGAGAAAGATTAGTTATGAGATACTATCAAGAAGCTCTTGAAGACCAATGGCTTAGCGTGACTGATTTTATCCAGTTGAAGTGCATAGCCAGTCATATGGTATGTCATTCTATCTTCAGGATGGTTGCTCATTCTATAGCAATTTAGGCTTAGTGCCTATCATAAATCCACCTGGGGAAATCGATTTTCCATACGAAATCTTGTTTAGGATCTGTTTGTTGATACACCGGGGATGTCTCGCAGGCCCAACTCTTGATATTGACTTCTTTAAGCTAATCGAACCTAGAGAACATGGCCCATTGTGTGTTCAACACGCCCTTGATAAGCTAGTTCACCTCAAGGAATGTTGCTATGATCCTCTTACGTGGCTACATGAGCAATATAGAGAATATCGGGCTGCAAATCGTCGATCTTCTTTTACACCTGTTATGAACTTGGATGACGAAGGATTGGTATACATTCAAAAGGTCCGAATTATTCCGTGTAAATTGTATTTTTCGGGGTCAGAGGTTAATATGTCAAATAGGGTGTTATGCCATTACCATGATGATATCAACATTTTTCTACGTGTTTCATTCGGCTAGTAGCTACACTTGACCATTTTCTTGAGAACCTCACTAGTCTCTCTTGGAACTACCGATTTTAAAAATTCCAGAGCCTTTAAGGGATCTATTAACATGGTGTCAATTAGTTCAATGGCTTCCCTTTGCTTTTTTTTCAAAGATATGATCCTCAACCCCAAGGCTGGATAACAAAGTTATCAATTGCAAATTCAAGAAAAACGGTAAATACTTGCTCCATGACAAGACGTCTAAACTTGTGTTATCATAAGTGGGTACAAAGGGATGGTGGCTACTGAGACCGAGCATGTCAAAGTACACATCTGATAACACAAGTTTAGACGTCTTGTCATGGAGCAAGTATTTACCGTTTTTCTTGAATTTGCAAATGATAACTTTGTTGTCCAGCCTTGGGGTTGAGGATCATATCTTTGAAAAAAAGCAAAGGGAAGCCATTGAACTAATTGACACCATGTTAATAGATCCCTTAAAGGCTCGGGAATTTCTGAAATCGGTAGTTCCAAGAGAGACTAGTGAGGTTCTCAAGAAAATGGTCGAGTGTGGCTACTAGCCGAATGAAGAACCCTTTCTCTCGATGATGCTACGAGCAATTCGGGAGGAGAGGTTACTTAAAGTGCAGACCAAAGGAAAGATATTCATTCCGAGTGAAAGGAATATGATGGGCTGTCTCGATGAGTCTGCGATTGAATGAACGACTAGGATTATTTATAGGTATTCACCCTCTTAATGAACAACTAGAATTATTTATAGGTATTCACCCTTTCTCTCGATGAACCCTTTCTTTTTATAGGTATTCACCCTCTTAATGAACGACTAGGATTATTTTCTTCTAAGGTCCCACATTCTCTTTCTACAATCCTCCTAGAAAACTCTTAAAAAACATCTTTCCTTCTTTACATCTCCATAAAAATGAACGACTAGGATTATTTTCTTCTAATGTCCCACATTCTCTTTCTACAATCCTCCCTAGAAAACTCTTAAAAAACATCTTTCCTTCTTTACATCTCCATAATATTTTAGAACTCTCCACACAAGTCTAGCATATAATAGAGTGTTCTACAATCTTGTAGAACATTCCAGAATCCCCTAGAAATTTTTTGAAACTCTCTAATTTTCTTCTAGAACCTTCCAGAATATATAAAACACTCTCCAATATTTTATATCGTTATAGAATAATTTAGATTATTCTCCATTCTTCCTGAGAGTTCAGGACCGTTCTAGAATACTCTTTAATTAACACTCTTAAACCTTCCGACCTTTTCTAGAATTCTCTAGTCTCTTATGGATGATTATAAATCTATGGAGCATCAGATGTTGGCTCTCAACAAGATTTTTTTATCGGCAAAAGAAAATATTTGAATGGAAACATATTAGGGGGAGGGGATACCAATCAAGGGTTAACAACATCTAAATGGGCAAAAGCCCAAAATACTAAAAAGAGAGAGCAGAGAATGAACCAAACAAAGGCTCACTACTCATCTCAAGAACCCAAAACCTAAAACCCTAACTTTACTGCTGTCGTCCCTCCTCCGGGCACCACGATGCAAGAAAAACAAAACCCATCCGAAAACACAAACTGGTCGAGAACAAGATTCACCTTACTCTGGTACGAAAGTCGTCAACGCCGCCGCCCCCAAGATCACAATGATGACCGCCAAAGGCCGGAACAACCCTCATGGCCGGCCTGAGACAGCTTTGTCGAGACTGTTGCACCAAAATTGCCCATTCTAAGCCCCAAAAATTGTCGAGAGAACAACTCTGCATCACCGACCGCCATCTGCCACTTCGATCCTGATGCCGTTAGGCCTTCCCGAAAATACCCAGGGGTAAATCGTGTGGGAGTCTAAGCGATACCACCTCCAAACCCACCACTTCTGTAAGGACCCGTATTTTAAGGATATTGTTTAAAAGTTTTACAAATGTTAGAAATTGAGGAAAATGTGAAATTTATTTGATTTAGTTGATTTGGGGTCAATGTGTTAGAATTGAAAGTGGAGGGAGTGCAAGTGTGATTAGTGTGTGTCCTAGTATATATTTGTGTGGGTGGGGTGTAGGGGATTAAAAATCCCCAACCCATTCTCTCTCTAACTCTCCGGTCTCTCCCTCTCCCACTCGGCTCCCTCCTTCTCTCTTGCTCCACCTCAAAAACCTCCACCAAGACTCAAAACCCAAGAAAAATAGCCACTATTCTACCTTCCTCGCGTGTTCTCGAGCTCGTTGTTCGTTGGGTTCGGCCCGGAAAGGAGTGTG
>JAOTQK010000020.1:4952522-4962762 GCA_025642025.1 Rhododendron ferrugineum
CCCCCGAACCCTCGAGTATCGATCACCGCCGCCGACAAGCTCTGCTGGAATTGGACTAAGAACCATTTTTCTTTTTTTACAGAGTGGATTTTAGCCACAAATACTCTATTTCTCTAATTGGACTAAGAACCATTTTTCTTTTTTTACAGAGTGGATTTCAGCCACAAATACTCTATTTCTCTAAATATTTTTTCTCTCTGCATGGATAATGAAAATGGGAATGGAAATCAGAATTTGTGGCTGTTTTTTAGAACTCGTTGTTTCTGGAACATGGACGAGGGCCACGAGGCCTAAAGGAAAGGAAATCAACATTTTATAAATAGATATCTCATTTTGGTTATTATTCTATTGTTTTTGTTATTTTCCGAGTCATTTTGTACAAGTGCAAAATTATACTACCTCCGTCCTATAATGTTTGTCCATTAATATAAATTTTGCAAGAAAAACTCCAATTTTTTCCAACAATTCACTACATATCGATGAGTTCTTTAAATTAATGAAAAAAATTTGAATTTTTTTTTGAAAGAAATGCATTATTTTTGAGTTCTCATTTTGTGGACCAGACAAATATTCTGAGACAGAGGGAGTATGTTGATGTTTGACGGCTTGAACCCAGTGCGATAAAATCCTAGATCTGCCATTGGCTTTGATGGTCAGTATCCAGATCTGGTGACGCTAATGGAAGCTGCCACCAATTACCTCAAGATCAAGAACACTTAATTAAGAGTTTAATAAAAAAAGTCACGTATGAATAAGGCTATTATTCCTTGAAATTCAAACTCTGCACCCTGCCAACGATGTGTTTCCTAGTTTTTACATTCATGTATATCCATATGTTGTT
The DNA here is from genome assembly GCA_025642025.1 of Rhododendron ferrugineum. Classification (NCBI taxonomy): domain Eukaryota; kingdom Viridiplantae; phylum Streptophyta; class Magnoliopsida; order Ericales; family Ericaceae; genus Rhododendron; species Rhododendron ferrugineum. The sequence goes on from JAOTQK010000020.1 coordinate 4,953,364, forward strand.
CTCAAAGTGTCCACATTAGTATATACCTGGATGCTGTTATTTGTATTCAAAAAGCATTGTATTTTTTGAGCAATTCACCATTTCGATAAAAAAACAATAAGAGAAACAAGCCCAAGTTAAGAAGCTCAAAATAGAAGATGTTTTGGAAGGAGATATAAGTTCGTGATTTCTAGAAGAGTTCTAGAATATCTAAATTTCAAAAGATGTCTAGAAAAGCCTTAAGAAATATCCTAGATATTTGTTGCAAGTATTTTCCCACATGTGTCAAATCTAGAACCTTTCTCGATATTATCTTGTAAAGAAGAAATCTAGAACCTTCAATGAACTAGTATAAATATAAATGGGTTCTAATCATTTAGCCAAAAAGTTTGTGAACCTTCTTTTTTTATTGTCCCGTGCATATGGGAACAACATTAGTGGTTCTTATTTTCATGGAAAATGTGTTCTTAAAACTAGGGTTTTGCATATCAAACCACCATCCATGCACAGAATCAAGTGAGACCAAAAACTTTTCAACGAAGAAAACCTTGAAAATCTCAGGTGCTTAGAGAGACCCCAAAAAAAGAAGAAGAAGAAGTTACCCCGGTTCTGATTCGAGGAAGAAAGGTGATCTCTTGGGTGTCATATGTGGATGTACTTCATCTTCTTCAGACCCGTTTGTTTTTAAGAGTAGCAGCTGGCTCCAGAAATAAGTAACTCCTACACAGAAACACAGGAACTCTATCTTATTAGGCAATCTTATCAGGCTCAATGATTTAGGAGTTACTACACCACAAATCTGGCCCCTTGTTTGAGAAATTGCCAGAATGTCTATTGACCGAGATCTTTTCTCAGGTTCCGCACATGGCTCGAATGATGCTACACACAGCTGTGTGCAGGACTTGGGACAGGCTAGTAGCCACCTTAGAGCCAACGGAACCAATTCTCTGTCACCTCCTAAATGGAGCTTTGTTAAGTGACCTAGCCTCATATATGCAGTCCGGGGAAACTGTAAAAGCTACGTTGCACAGGCTACAACGGGGAAAAAGGGGTGTATTTGGCTTTGCAGCCTTGAAACAACATCTACAAGGGTGTGAAAGAGCAGAATCGTTTGAAGAACGAGTCATGATGCTTGGGAGAAAAAGAGATAGTTACTCCAATATCGGTTCCGAAACCTCATGACCCGTTCTTCAAACGATTCTTCTCTTTCACACCCTTGTAGATGTTGTTTCAAGGTTGCAAAGCCAAATACACCCCTTTTGCCCCGTTGTAGCCTTTGCAACGTAGCTTTTACAGTTTCCCCGGACTGCATATATGAGGCTAGGTCGCTTAACAAAGCTCCATTTGGCAGGTGACAGAGAATTGGTTCCGTTGGCTCTAAGGTGGCTATTAGCCTGTCCCAAGTCCTGCACACAGCTCTGTGCAGCCTCATTTGAGCCATGTGCGGAACTTGAGAAAAGATCTCGGTCAATAGACATTTCGGCAATTTCTCAAACAAGGGGCTCAGATCAGGGTTCAACTCCAATATCGGTTTCGAGATATCAGCGTGGCCTTGTTTCACTTGTAAATTTTCTGCATCTTCTTCTCCAGAAGGCTTCAGAATCTTCTTGTCAAAACTCTACATGACAGTAGCGGCCTCCCCTAAAGGAAAAAAAACAAGTATTAGGTCAATGATCAAGTGAATACAAAAGAAAGCACAAGAACTCTGGGTAAATACCAAAAAAAAAAAAAAAGGGTTTTTGTGGAGACCCGGATTTTTTTTTTAATTTTTGAAATGATTATGAAATGGCTAATTGGGAAAAATGTGTTTATTTGGTGGTTATTTGATTTGAGGGTTGAAGTGAGAGAATAGAATATAAGTGAGTGTGTGATTTAAGAATATATGAGTATATATAGGGTGATTGTGTTTGTAGGATATAATATCATCTCCATATCTCTCCCTCCCTCTCACGACGTTCTCTCTCTCTCTCATCCGAGTTCTCTCTCTCTCTCTTCTCCTCACTTAAAACTTCACTCCATCTCACCAAAACCTCAAGGATCCACCCTCATTTCACCTTCTCTCTACGCGATTTTGGGCTCGTATCTTGCTGGGTAAAGCTCGGAGAGAAGTTCTTGGTTGATTTTGGAGTTGGAAAGTCTAGGGCTTGCTTGCTTGATCTCTCGTTTGAAGCTTCCATCTTGAGGTAGGGATTTCTTTACCTCTTTTACGTGTGTGTATGTTGATTAAGTGAAGAGATCGTACCTTAAATCATTGGTTGTTGGTTTGTGCTTGTCCTTGAGTTTTCTACACAAAATCGCCCCTCGTAATGTTCCCGTATCGATACGCTGAAGAGTTCTGCATTCCAGTAGCTTCAGAATCTGTTGTAACGTTCTGATAAGCACCCAATATTGCATAATAGGGTGCGCTAAGTCTCTAATTTGATCATATTTATGTTTATAAAGTTAGTGTTTTCTTTGATATTGCACGTAAGATATGTTTTTAGTGTTTTCAGCTAAATCGTGTGAATAAGACATGTTTTGACACCATGAATGACCTGAGTGCATTCAAGTACCCAAGGAAGAAAGGAAGACCTTGTCAGCCCCTGAAAATCTGTCCAAGTATGGAAAAATGACTTTTTGAAAAAGTATCGATTTTTGAGATAAAAAATGGCGGTAATTGATCCTTGAATTTTTCTAAGAGCAACTTCAAATTTGCAAGGTTTTATTCGAAGAGTAAGTTTATGTTTTGAGCCATTTTCTCTATAGAAAACGATGCTGTTTTTTGTTTTACACTAAAAGCTGAGGATCAACATTTTGATTGGATTGAAATCTCAAAATTCTGGTAATGTCATTGTTTCCAAATGGGAGGTACTTTCTTATTTTCATTAAATAAATTAAAGTAAAGAAAAGGTAAAAGAAATGTTTAAAATACAATCTTTACTTAGCCATCCAAGACTCTCGGTATCGATACCTACTGGAGTTCTCTATCGGTACCGAAGCAACTTCAGGCATCGAGCTAATGCCTTCGGGATTGATACCACCTATTCTTCTCTATCGGTACCGAGCATGTCAGCAGCAGCATACCACCTTTGCTATCGGTGCCGAGGGCTTAGGAAATGATCTTTGGAGTATCTTGGAGCATATTTTCGTGCCCGTCCTTGGAGCCTATAAATTTCCCGTGATGTTACATTTGCACGATTTGGACAGAAATGTACCCATTTTTAGATCTAGATCTAGATTTTGAATTTTTTGAATTGTTCTTCATTTTTCAGCACTTACTTTTTAATTTTCAGCCTTTATTAATTAATTTTTGCTACTCTCTCCTTTATTAAAGTTGTAGCCACGCTTCCGATCTATCATAATCTCTAGTTTATTTCATGTTTTTCTATATCAATAAGTAGAGAATATCTAGTATTGCATATTTTTAGATCTAGCTTAGATTTCAAATTTCTTTTGCTTGTTCTCAAGTGCTTTTCATTTTCAGCTTATTAAAATTGTATTTTCTGCTTTATTTAGTTAGTTCTTGCTATTTTCTCCTTTATTAAAGTTGTAGATAATCTTCCCATCTATCATATTATCTAGTTTTCTTCAAGTGTTGTTATTTCAATTATGTTAGCTAGATTTTTTCTTGCTCTTATCTTCATAGATATGTGTGAGTAGTTTTCAAGAGTTAGGTCATGGGGTGATTAGTACCCCATGGCTTGAGTAAAAATTGCATTTTTCACCAATAAAATTTGAATTTTTGGGTCGAAAATCGACGTGTAGCTCGGGTTTATTTATCAAATTGCTGAGGTGTTAACCTCTTTGATCATGTGTAGGTAAGAGTATCGCCTACTTACCACACATGATGCTTGGAGCTCTGTCGCTCGAGTTGTTTGCTAAATAAATTCTAGAGCTAGCTTAGTAATCAAACCAACCTATTTTCCGGATTAAGAACCTTAGTTGAGTATCTTAAACCGAGTAATTGGGTGAGAAATGTAATCTAGCTCGAATCGTGGGTGTTAGTAATTCCTAGACCTAATCTGCTTTCTATCCTAGTTTATTCGCGTTTAATTTAGCCTTTTTACTTTCCACCGCATACGTAAAACAAAGTTGGCTGACTAAAAGCCGAAAATCCTTGCTACTTCTACAAATTCAGCAAAGCCATATAATTATTCCCTTGGGTATGATCCCGGTCTTCCGGATTATTATGCTTCAATTGGACGCTTATACCCTACACTTTGGGTGATCTTATTTGATATATCAACGAACGAAGCACGTTCTTGTATTGATACAATAATTCCAAACTATGTCGTATCGATACAAAAGTTCTTGTATCGATACTCCTTGGCTTTCTGAGCAGTTTTACCAAACTTTGCTTCGTTTTGACTGTTTTGATTCCCTATCTGTGGGCTCCCGCGCCCAAAGTACGATTTTGAAGAGTCGCCACCCGGATTTTTGAGATGGATAATCCGATAAACCGAGAGTTTGTTTGAAAATAAAAAAAAAGGCTTTTGATCTAATGAAAACGTTGAGATTTTGGATCCGGGAGCCACATTACGAACGGGGAAGATTTTATTGAAAAAGTACCCCCCTCGCCCGGTAAAACCGGTCTCAACTTAGCATTTTAAATGGGGGATTTAACATCATTTGAAAATTTTAACTTTGATTAAAACATGTACGGGAAAGGGGCATGGGAAGATATATCACGTTGGCGTGCACGTGGTGTGAACTGTACAGTATGAAATGGATGAGCAATATACAAAAAGTGAAATAACAGTAGTACAGCAGACTGCTAATATCAAGTGAAATACCGCACGACGAACCGGATGCATAGCACGGTGTAGCTAAAACACCGTGCAGTATACATGTCTTCACATTCCAGAATCAGTTTGCTTTTACATGACAATACAAACCATAGATCCGTAAAATAGTTTGTTATATTTTCTGAATCTCTAAAAAAATGATTTACGTGACCCGTTTGTTCATCTTATCATGTAAACCAATGTTAAAAACTTTTTGAAATGTTTAAAGATTTAATAAAGTAAAAAAATGACCTTTAACATTAAACTTGACTCTGGAATGTACTCGCACAGAAAAGTAATAAGCAGACTAAACAAAATAACACAAGAATGAGTATGTACAAAAATAAAATAATGCACGATGTAGCGTGTCCAATGCGAAAACTGTTTTTTTGTGTTTTTTGAATATAAAGCTCGTTCGGGACCCAAACTCTGTATAGAAAGATCGAGATGGGCCTCGATCGGCTCCCCTCAAAGCTAAACTTGATTTAGCTTAAGAAAATCGATTTATACCTTTTGATCGAAGCTTGGATGTGCTTGACGATGGAGGAATGGAAGTTGATTTGGACTTGAAATGCTTGAATGGGGATTGAAGGATGTGGGGGTGTTTGGATGCTTTGAGGTGGAGGTCTTCTTAAGAGAAGAAGAAAGTGGGTATTTTTAGAGAGAGAGAGTGAGAGTTTAGAAAATGACAGAGTAACTTTATTTGGAGTTGAAGGGGTGCTTCTCAACTAGAGGGGGTGTGTATTTATAGGCAAAAAAATGCTTGGAGTGCACCCAAAGGATAAAAAAAACGTGCAAAATGTGCTCTAGCAGAGCCAAGCCGAGCCATTGCTTCTGCAGGCGTGGCCGACAACTTTCTGCTGCTGTCAGAACTTTTCCCGAAATGCCGCGCGGTGTGACATTCAAAGTATTGAAATCTCGTGCGGTGGAGTGATTTCTCGAAATTTTCTGAAATGCCGCGCTGCGTTTTGAAATGCCGTGTGGCGTTTTGAAAGTGCCGCGTGGTATTGTATGACAGTTCAGCACACCAAATTTTGCGAGGGCGCCCCGGACGCTCCCGAACTCGGATTTGGATGCGGTTCGAAGCGTTGGAAAGCTTGTTGAGTCCTCTTTCTAACCCAATTAGTTGTGCTCAAAGGCATTTTATACATTGAAATGTGTACCATTTTACCCTCAATGTGTCATGGAAAAAGTTATTTTTGACAAAGTAAACGCATCTTTCTCTTTTGTAATTGAACCAAGGGTCATCCTATATGTTTAAAATGAGATTTTCTTGAGGTTAGAGAAGGAGTAACAAAGGAGCAACAATCCAAGCCTTGAAGGTATATTTTTTTCCTTATTTCATCATCGGGGAAACTTAAAGATTATTCGGAAACCTAGATTGGGGTGTCTACACTATCACTTCTAACTCCCATAGGACACTTCCAAACCTATCACTGGCTTGTTCAATTGATTTCCTATGATTCGTTGATGTTATCCTTGATTCGTTAACCTTCCGTTAGTGAGGGACGAATAGGGTTTTTCTAGGTTAAAATCGCGTGGAAATGCTTCTAATTGATTGATTGAATACTTGTGAATGTTTTTGGGTTCAATTGTGGTAATATTGACATATTGTATGATGTTTCAAGTATGAATGTGGTCATAAGAAAGTCTTAGTTTACATTTTGAGTAAGAAAATAGTCATTGGGGTCGGAAGTTGGGATATGGAGTCTCGTAACGCAATGGGTGGTAATACGAAGACTCAAGTGGGTCTCGTAACGCAAGGGGTGGTAATACGGTGATCCAAATTGTTAGGTTTCTTTGTAACGCAAGGGGTGACAATACGGTAACCCTCGCGATGTTATACTGTAATGCAAGGGGTGAAAATACAGACGGTGGAGATTGGTGATAGCAAGTCGTGTCGGGTTTGTTAAAGTCGTTAATGTCTAGTGAGCGTTGGCATATCTATGAGTTGATTATTATCCATCGGTTGAACTACATCCTCATGTCTCCTTCCTTTTGCACTTATTATCATATCTGAACATAGAATTGGTAAAAGATTTTTCTACTAGGCTAGTGTAGTTCAACTTAATCTTTCTTTTCAGGTTCAAATGCCGGACAGTCGCTTGTATGCAATGTGTGCTTAAGATGTAGAAGATTTTTTGGAACTTCTTTTGATAAAAATGGATTTGTAACTAACTACCCTTAAATTTCCTTTTGATTAAATTGTCTGCAAGTAACTATCTTGTTGTACTTGTACAATTTCTCTAATCCCTCACTTCATAATTACAGGCAGGTCATACAGCACGTGAGAAAATTTCAGATTACATCTTCACCGTAATCAATCCCCATGAAGATTCTTCTTTTCGATGTTCTTCTCCTGGAATTCATCAATTTGTATTTCTTCTTCTTCTTCTTCTTCTCTCGTCTGTTTTTGCTTCTGGCATTTGAAAAGATCCTCTTCTTCGCTGACGTGTTGAATTTCGCAGCAGAGCGAAGGCTCTCCATTGAGATTTTTGATTGCCTTAAACCCAAATATCGCAATTGGGATTTTAACTTCGTATGCTGTTGCCTAGAACCCTAAAAGCCTAAACTTTTTTACGGAGGAGGCAAAAACTCCTCCTTTACGGAACTCCACTCATATTACGGCGGGGCCATGGTGATTGGTAGTGGGTTATGGGAGGTGACGGTGATGTGGGGTGTTGTCGTTCGGTGGTCGCTGGTAGAGAAACGCTTCAGACTTGAGGAAGAAGGGGAAATGGATAAGGGATGGGGGAAATTATCTGGTGAGAAAGGGTCTAGGTGAGAGGTGAAGATTAGTGGTGGGTCTTCCAAACTAGGTGATGTGGCATAATATGGGTGGAGTTCCGTGAATGAGTAGTTTTTGCCTCCCCGGGGAAAAGTTTATCCACACGAATCCGACTTGAGAATTTTGAATTTTGATTTTCGCGTTTCACTTTTTATTAATGGCACTCTACTTTGTTCGTGAAATGGAGCACTATCAATAAAAATTGAAACGCGAAAATCAGTTTCCAAATTTTTTTTGCAAAAATATGTATTTTACCCTAACAACTAAAATACCACATAATACATTATTCGTTTCTTTCATTTTGCTTTTAGGTAGTAGATTTTTGTTCAGCTTAATAGTTACAGTATTTTGCGAACTTTTATTGTTTGTTGTCACTTATTTTGGAGTCAAGAACATATTTGCTTAATATGTGAAAAAAAAGAAAAAGGAGCGGGGTGTATAAACTGGATATCCTACTGAGGCAGGATGGGGATACCCATGCATTATCCCGGCGGGGTTGGGGGCAGGGCTAAATTTTCGCGTTGGGTATGGCAAAACCTATCCCGACCTGTTGCCATTTGTGGGTGTTTCTCAAATCCTTAAAAAAGATCCCAATCCTTCACTTTTTAAATCTTATCGAGCATATCAGTCCTTCCAAAAATCATATCGGGAAAATGTTCCTATTTATGTCACTTTTTTCTGTTCTGTTTATAGGCCCAAATAAAAATTGTTAAAAAAATAAGGAAAAATAACGGCCTAGGACGTATTTTGATAATTAATACCCACTAAGGACAAGTTAAAAATATTTGTTCATACTTAAAATGTCCTTGCCGGATAGTAATTATCAAAATACGTTCTTGACTGTCACTTTTCCAAAAAAAAAAAAAATCTTTGTCCAAAGGCCCAAAATGAACCTCCAAAGGTTAAAGGCCCAGCGAAAAGCTTTCTTCTCCAAATGGCCTCAAAAGCCCAATGCAGAAAACCACACCTTTCCTTAAGCATATGAGGTGAAATAGGGGTGTACATGGTCCGGATTGGTCCGGTTCTCTAGAAAATCAGTAACCAGATCATTTCAAACGGTTCTAAAAAATTAGGAACCAGAACCTAACCAATATATGCATGGAACCTAACCAGAACCAAACCGTAAGACCGGTCTGGTTTTGGTTCGGTTCCGGTTCTATCCAATAAACATGCAAACACTTATTCACTAAATATGAACTCATAAAATTAAGAAATAGAAAGATAATCTGCTAGAATAGAAAATGAAGGAAGAAAATAAAAATTTTCCAAACAAATGAGATTTCATCTTTAAATAAATTAAGTTTAGCAAGGAAAAGATTAACCTACAAAATTCAAATACATATTTAATTACACACATATGTATTTCTATATTTATCTTAATTTTAAACGGTCCGGTTCGGTTCTAACCACGATTCATTAATTCAGAACCAATAACTGAACCAAAATTAACGATTCTTATTTTTTATGAACAATAACCTGACCGCAGAACCGGGCCAAATATGACGGTTCGGATCGGATCGGACCGGACCGGTTTTACGGTTCGGGAGATTTTCTTGAACACCCCTAAGGTGAAAACCTATATAGTAAGTGATATAATCTATCTTAATCACAAGAACGTAAAGGGCAATAACTTTTAGAATAACAAAATACACCAAAACAAAAAAAGGTTAGGGTAGCAATTTTTGGACTCCTCTTTTTATCATTCGCACTCTTTTTTACGAATACACTTATATTCCTCTTTTTACCATTCGCACTCTTTTCACGAATACACTTACATTAATAACATTTTTTGTCCCACAAATTTAAACCCTCATAATGGCTCCTTCCCTTTTGTTTTATAATCCTTTACTTATGTACTTATATTTGCTC
>JAOTQK010000020.1:4962862-4972892 GCA_025642025.1 Rhododendron ferrugineum
CTCTCACATACAGGTGGATCCCAATTTTATCGGGTCCCACCTGCATGTGAGAGGGGTGTGGCACAAATGTGCCACACCGATGTGCCTCTAGCACTCCCCGGCCAGTAACAATTTTACTAACGCGATGCTCATATTTAGTCTAACATACGGGGCCTCATTTTAATATTCTGTGAGAGCTATAAAAATAATAATAATAATCCGCCACTGTAATACTAGAAAAAAACTTGCCACATAAGCAGTGACTCATAAGAGACATGAATCAAAAAGGTGTTTCGTCGTCAAATTAGTACAGAGCAGATGGAATCACGGATAATTATTAGATTAGAAGCTTAATTAAGTTACACCACTGCAGAGAAACAAAGGATAAAAAAGGGTTAGCTAAACAAGAAGAAAGCACCATCCCGACCGGGCCAGCTATGGTTTAAGCCCAAACGTAATAGGTTGTGTGGGGTGGGTTTCCCCAGTTGATCGGAAAATCTCTACGCTGATTCATCCAGCCCACCCTTTTCATTAGGAAAAATACAAGAAAGCACCACTATTGGAGTTATTAGATACTAGAAGTAATAAAGTACTCCACTAAGATACTAGGAGTAATGATGGGCCCAAGATTTTTTATCCAGACATTCAAGCAGCTTACAAGCAGCTTAAAAGGCTTAGAGATTCTGTACAGCCAAAATTCCCTTTACCCTTTTACTAGTTTTTATGCAGGAAGGAAAGTTTTTTCAGGCCTTTCAAGCCTCAGCTGATTTCTTGGAGTGAGGAGCGAGGCTTGGACAGATGGCAATCACTCATTGGAGAAAGTAGAAGTAGCTCAAGCCTAAGCCTTTACCAGGAGGACACTTAACAGCCATGCACGAAGGCCTGTGAAAGCAGCTGAAGCAGCTCAAGGTCTGGAATTTCTGCCAATACCAGAGTTGAAGGTCTTGGCAAAGGTCCACGACCATCAAAGCCCACGGCTTATCTTTCAATTATCTTTACATTTTCAGCAAATGTCTTTATCTTTCATCACACTAGCTATGCCTAGTTGATGATTCATTTCCTTGTAATCAGACTTTGTTAAACCGTTAATGAAGTCTTTTTAATTCTGTTTTAGGCCTTATTCTACATTTCTTTCCATTTTCTAACAACTGTTAAGAAATTTTCAAGTCCTTTTCGTTAAGGCAAACCACGAACCTCCTCACGGTTTTACCCCTAGGCTGTGCACTTTCGCTCTATTAGAATTCAGATTGAGGCTTCCAGGCCTTGATTCAAACTTGGATTGCAATCCAGTCCTGGCACACCCGCGATTCCAAGCTGATTTGGTTTTTGCACTTTTTGTGGAGAAACACCAAGACTACGAGAAGATTCTCAGTGCGGAGTGGATATCAAGCGGTGCCCGCTTGGCTGATTCGGGCAGTCCATTTTGGTTTTGGACTGCTCGGATTTAGAGAGAAAAAGAGGAGAGAGAGTGTTTCAATTTGAGCCGTCCAACACACCTTTTGAACAGTCTAAATGTGTTGCTCAAGCCCCACGTCGACCGGGTGACGTGGTACCCACCCGGAACCCAAAAATTTCTCCAGTACTACAGTTTACAAGTTACAACTCACACAGTAATATATTTGTTAACAACTCAGCAAGCAGCCATGTGCTTTCCATGCTTATTATGCTACTTCACATACGAATTAGTAGGACGTATCCACTATAACACAGGGATTAAAATCTACACAAAAAAAAAAAATTTGAATAACACAATATTTCTTTTTTGGTGGTCGGAGACTGTAGATGTACAAGTCAGCTCGTACGTATAAATACAAGTGCAAAACACACAATCAGCGGTTGCCACAGTGGTAAGGGCGGATGACTGACTTTAGGAGTATTTCCCTTGGTCAGGAATTTGATTCCCCACCGGGTGAATACCCTGAAAGTAAGTGGGAGAGCCATGACTGGTGTGGCCGCGCTAGTTCCTCCAAGGTTTGAGTTACGCAATCTGGTCCAATTGTGGCTTGGCTGTAGGGTTATTTCTCAATTACAAAAAAAAAAAAAAAAAATACAAGTGCAAAATGTAAGCTCATATGTAAAAAATTAAAAAAAAATTAATTGTGTCGGCCATCGGCCCAAGAATTAATCATCCAGTAAAAATTGGAACAGTTTTATCGATTCTGCGCTCAACCGAAATTCTAAGGCGGTTTTACAGAACTAGTCCGATTTTGTAAAAGTGACAGTGTTTGGGTTGAACCAGACCGGATAACGGATCGGTTAACCAATTGAACCGCCTGGTCCGGTCCGGTCCGATTTTTAAAATTTGGTCAGTAGAATTGATATGGCCTCGGTCGTTCTGGGCTTTTACACGATTTTTCAATTAATTTTCTCTATCATTCTCCAATTATTACTTTTAAAAATATCCCTTAAAATCCAAACCGAAGATGGATATTTTACCAAAAAGTTCTTCTCCCGAAAGAATAAGGAAATAAAACCTACTCGAGGGGCAAAAACGCAATATCAAAGGGATCAGAATCAGAACCACCCCCAAACGAGAAACTTTTAGGTATAACGGGGATACCAAGTCCCATGGTATTTCTTTGATTCGTTTTTCATTTTACGGTCATTTTTCTATCACATTTGAATGATCGATTTCGTTCATTTTGTAGAGTTCAGTGAGAACCTAAATCATGCCAAAAATTGTGTTCATCGGAATTTATTTGATACATGATCGGCACACGTGAAAATTGCAAAAAAACCAAAACTGGGTTTTGATTCAGTGTGTTTTTGTACTCAGTTTTGGTTTTCTTCGATTTTCACGTGTGCCAATCATATATCAAATAAATTCCGATGAACACAATTTTTGGCATGATTATGGTTCTCGCAAAACTCTACAAAATGAACGAAATCAATCATCCAAATGTAATCAGAAAATAGCCGAAAAATGAGAAACGGAGCGGAGGGGATACCATGGGGCTTGGTATCCCCAGGATACCTAAAAGTTTCTCCCCCCAAACTATATATATGCGCGTGTTTAGCCCTAAATTACTAATCGGATCAGAATCAGAACCACCCCCAAAAGTAGTAAATCGAACAAGCAACTCTGCACCGATAACAACAGGTTTTTCTATGGGTAATTTAGATGCTTCAACATATTACTATTTGTTGATTAAACAGTGATGATTATTTAAACAGTGATGATTATTTTAACTTGTACGGTTTTTGTTGTATTCTGATTTCAAATTGACAGTGTCAGATAGTTACAACAACATGGACGATGGTAGGTATGCTTGTAGTTGCAGGCAGGATGATAGCATTATCCCTGACAATCTTCCCAAGGGATATAGCGGTTTTGTTGTCAACCTGTGGTTTCGTAATGAAGTTGAAAGAGCTAGTGGCGATGATGCTTTGGTGCTGGATTCATACAAGAAATGGCTTCGAGTTCCTAATGTCGAGAATATGGAGATGATATTGGATTCGTGTATAAGTCGTTGTTCTAGAAGAGTGTACCTACCGGGAAGACTCCAGGACTTGGTAGCAGAAAAGGTACTCAGTTTTGCTAATTCGATGTTGATGGATACAGAAAGTGAATACAAGAAGGTACTGCCGATTGCTGTGGAAGTTGTGGTTAGGACGTTGCAAGGATCCATGGAGAGAGAGCAAGAGGCAATTGCTCGGGCTTTTACTGAGCCTGCCGATGCAGTTCTCGGAGAATTTCTGCAAGCCATTAGAGAGGAAGATTACAAGGAAGCAATGGAGTATGTGGGTGCAATTAGATACAAGGTCAACACAATGGAGTATGTAACAGTCCCCGATTCGTATGTGGGCAAGCACTGTATGCTTTGTTCGGACGAGTTTTCTGCAGGTTCGTTTGTTGTTCGCATGCCCGTTTGTTCTCATGTTTATCATGGGGGCTGTATTGTTAAGAAGCTTGTGCTATTCAAATCATGCCCCATATGCCCACTTTTGGAGGTGCCTGTCCGCGTTAAGTCTCAGTTTTGAGCCATGAACGTGTGTTGCGCGTGATAAATTATGCTTTAGTTTACTTTTGTTTCTTTTGAATCTGGATACTTGTGGTCGTATTCTAGTTTAAGCTTCCATTTGGAGTTAATGGTATGAATTTATTCTTGCAAATTGGCCTTAAAGTCAGTTGGTTTGATGTTGGAAATAATGTGCAACTTCATGGTATCAAGTGTGCACTTAAACGAGCCGACTCGAGCCAAGCTCGTGAGCTGCTCAGTTCGTTTATAACCCTACCAAGCAGTTGCCAGAACAGAAGTTTCACTTTAGGTCACTCTTTACCAATATCAGAACATATGTTAGATATTTTGACATTTCCGGGGTTGTCCAAAACCTCCATTGGTGTCTTTGTTATATCAACTCCGTCTGATTGTAATGGGTAGGTTCGTAGGGGGTAGTTGCTCGCTCGATGCTCCTCTCATTATTTGCGCCAAGTTGACCGCTGCGACATTAATCCAATTGCGTGAAAGGTAAAGGCATTACACACATCACATCATGCATATTATTTCCACGTTTGTCTTTCCTAAATCCCTCCGAATACTCGTTTCCGTATATATATCATTTACTCTATCTCCGGAAAATATGTTTTCTTTTAAAACAAATATATATTTATCAAAAGGAAAGATTGTCTACGTTTTAGGTAAACCAAGGATTTTGTTTGCATTGGCATATATATGTATTGACCCATTGAGTCATACGGTGACCAGAGCACAAAATGAAAATATATAGGGAGGCGAGAGTTTTTGTTTGTTTATAAAAGAAAGAAAGGGTCACGGCTCTGATAGGGTTTTTCGACGCAGCTCGTATTCAGTTTCTGTTTATATTATTCTTGCCTCCCCGAGGAGAGTTTTAAGGAGAAAACCTTATTTTAACATTACGTTCTTGGTTCTAAAAATTCCTTGAATGTTTTTGGGTTTTTCAAGATCACGTTACACATTATATCATTTATCCATTCACTATTCGTGATTCTTGGTGCCGTTTGCTGCTGTGACCGAATCTTTTAGAGATTGATTCGGAGCCGGTTGAATCCGGAGATCGGGCGTGAAGTCTGTGGTGCATCTATTGGATCTTGAAGAAGCTCTGGGAGCATCGGAGATTGGCGAGAATAGGTAAAGGCTTGGGGTAAGGTTTTTGCTATTTCGCAATCTGTACTTCTTTTCGATTAATAGTATAAAACAGTAGTGTTAGGCCGTGGTTTTGGCTTAGGGTTATTTAGGATCCTAAGTTTTTCCACGTAAATCGTGCGTCTCTTGTCATAATTTTTATTCTACTGCCGTACTTGTTTTTTTTGGTTTGGATTAATCGAGATAATCAACCCGTTCATCTATATTAATTTTTAAAATCAGAAAATTGGTATTTTTTTTAATCAAAACTCCTATTCACCCCCCTCTAGGAGTAGATTTAACGCTTCCGCATAATTTCAACATATATATAATCGCCTTGTCACTCTTTAGATTTAAACAATCTAACACAAGCACACGATCACGGTCCCAACTTTTTCATCCTTTTTGTTTCTCTTTTTTGTGTTTGGGGTGGGTGCAATTTGAAATCGCTAATGACACTTTTTGTTGGAGAATTATGGCTCTCCTACCCAAGTGCACATGGTTAGTTCTTGAAACATGATTAGACTAGTGCGGGGTATTCAAAAACTTTTAAAACACAATTTCAAACTAAAGGAAACAAGTTATAATTAATTCTTTAGCTTGGCTCGTTTACTAAACGAACCGACATAATTCAAAGTTGTTATGCAATGAGCCTCACATTTGTATTTAATGTCCAGTCAAAAAGGATAGAATTGAGTATCGACCTCAATATTTAGAGTTCCATTCCAAGTCAACAAGGTTAGCAACTTATTTGAAAACCAGATGGTCCAAGGTACGGAGATTTCTTCATATCATCATGCGGCTCTTTCTCCCGTGCAGGCTATTCATTTGGTCTTTGAAAGGCTTTCACCACTGGCTCCAACTTCGTTCCTCTTTGTCCTACATTCGTTACATATATACCAGTTTTAATGCTCGTGCTTCGCATGTTTCGACGTGCTCATTGGATGAATTGATATCGGAAAGTGTTTTTGGTTTTCGTAGTGATGACAGTAGAAAAAAAATAGCAGAAGGTTATTGAAGCACAAATTCATTTTTTTGCACACCTAATTTGTTCTAAAACTAGGGCTAAAGCTATAGTACTCTTATGTAGTTCTATTTCAGTGGCAATGCTGGTGGACGAAGGCCAAATTGTGTGGTCAATGGAGGACGATCGCAACATTGGAGCGCAACATGGAAAACTTCCTAGAAAATACGGACGCTCCTTTTTGGTTGTTATTGGAGTGTCCTATGCATCATTCAACACACACTCGAGAAGCACTTTGGCATGTACTATAAATACTATCCCAAAAGGAAAAAACAAGTTACAATGAACTTTTCGTGTTTATCTCGTCGAATGAGAGACATTTGTCTTATCAGCAGAAATCTAGCCCACAATTCCAAGTGTTCCCTCAACAATTTAATTGAAGCACCTACATTTTCGGGAGGTGGACATCTAGCATATGCTACTTAAGCAATAGGACAGCTTAAAAACCAAACTCCACCACAGTCATATCCTACAGGAGTACCGTAACCATTTATACCCAAAACCTCCTATCACCCAAGTGTAACGAGCAAGTAAAACAAGAAAACACTTCGGAATTCTAGGAACAACCATCAGAGAGAGGACCCTTTTCTGCTCCTATTTCAAAATAATAATGAAAATGCAATTTTAGGTTAGTAAAGCACTTCCGTTAGACGAACCCGGGTATTGTCGGAACCCATGTGAATGGGGGAGTGGGGGACCAAAACTCATTCTCCGATGCGCATGGGTAAACGGCGACCATAAAAGTTCGCATCTTTCGGGGTATCTTTTTCTGTCTAAAGTCAAATGTTTTCAAGAACAATAATGGAGCAGATAAGTCCGGACTGGTTGCGAGTGCTATGAACCCTACGACCGTGCTCTTTTTAATTATTTGAAAAACCAAACAATTCTGTAAGATTATTTAATCTCAGCATCAAACACAAGGGGTGACTACCTAACAGCTAGTTTAAACAGTAACAACCCGAGTTTTTGTCAGCACATATTACCGTCTTTGTGGATTCGACTCCGGTCTTACCGGATATTGTGCTACGTCGGTCTGAGCCCTATGCTTGGGGCAACCCATTATTTTAGGACTAGGATTCCGTCGAGCACTTAGGACGTAGACTCCAACATCTCTTTGTCTCCTTGTATCGAGTGTATGTCCTCTGAGATGGGCTGGTTTAGTTTCCATATCATTGTATTTAGAAGGATTCGCTGTAATTTGCCTTTATGGCTTTAATGAAATGTGTTTCGGATAAAAAAAAAATGAGAAAGTGGGGTAGTCCTTGGTTTTGGTTCTCAAAACTCTTGACACCCATCGTTTTGGGATTTTGGATTCGTAGGTAATGAGTTTAAAGAGAAATAGAGTAATGATTGGAAATAGAGGTAATAATTGGAGAGATAAAGAGAAAAATAAGAGAAATAGGATAATGACTAGAATTCAAAATTCAAAACCCTTAAACGAACGGGATCACTTCGATAATTTTTTTTGTCTCCCTAATCAATAGTATTTCTAAGCTCTGTTTGAAACTTAAAGAAAGAAAAAGAAAAAAATGAAAAACTAAAAAGAAATTCCTCTTCAGTTAGAAGAAAAAGAGAGAATAAAATAATAATTTCAAATTTTGTGAATAGTTTTTTTTTTCCTCCCATTTTACTTCCATTTTATTCTATTTTCTTCACGTTCCAAACATAACTCTTGTTTGTTTGTTTAGATTATTGGGTCTTTATTTTGATTCCCGGGTTGTTTTTAGCTAGTGTTTAATTTGATGCGTATGTTCTTGTTTGTATGAATTATGGATGCTCTTTATTTTGATATAATGGGATGATTTTGTTTGTCGAACAAATTCAAACCGAACAAGAATACTTTCAGGCCCCGTTTGATAAACGAATTGGAGGTTGGGTTTGGATTGCTCATGTGATGGTATTAGTAATACTTTGTTTGGTTTCCAAAATTGGTCCGGATTGGAACTTGGTATTCGTAGTCCGAGTCTAGCTCCTCTGAATTGGAGAATCCTCCAATTTTAATTCAATGGTCAGGATTATCTAGTAACTCCAGCCCAAAAACTCATATGATATTCTATAAACATCCAATCATTATCCAAATATTCCCTAATTAAACCTACCTCTTAAGGACAACCAACCCCAAGAACATCCTAAACATATATACACATTCCAGGCACCAATTTACCCAATTCCAAACATTACTAACCTTTCATATCGTAACTTCAATAAAATATTTTAAAATATTAAATTTCACAAGGTTAATCAAAGAATTCCTTTTGCATTGCTTATAAGAAATATAAATTTCATAGGATTAATCAAAGAATTCCTTTTGCATTGCTTATAAGAAATATATTTTTTTTATAAATTATCTTTTGTTTAGTTATTTATTCTTACGATTTCTTTCTTTCAATAATTGAATCTAAATTTCAACTTTGTTACATACAAGAACAATTACACCAATGAACACGCTACACCGTGCAAAGCATGTGGAAACACTAGTACCAGTAAAAAAGAATTCTCATGAGGTACATAATATCCGCAAAAGAAACCATGCTGAAAGGAAAAAATATTGATATAATATCAATAAAAAAAATTATCATGAACTATATAATATCAGTGGGGAAAAAAATCCTCATGCGCTATGTAAAAATACTCCCTCTGTCCCTTTTTAAGTGTCCTGCTTCGTAATTCCAACTTATTAAAAAGATATCATCATTATACATTTCACATCAACTTTTCTTCCACTTTCCCTACTTACCCATCATCATTACACTTTTACTAACTAACTTTTCAAAATGGAATCTACTTTTAGGGGCAAAATAGAAAATTCACCAACTTTTCCCTACTAACTTTACAAAATGGACACTTATTAAGGGACAGCCCAAAATGAAATACCGGACTCCAAAACAGGGACAGAGGGAGTAATCCTTAAGAGGCAGGTTTAAGGATTATGTAATTGGGGAATATTTGGGAAGTAATTGGATGCCCGTAGAATACGAGATGAGCTTTGGGGCTGAAATTACTAGGGTAATCCTAACCATTGAATTGAAATTGGAGGATCCTCCAATTTTCTATGAATTGGAGAGGAGCCGGACTCTCGTAATCCAATCACAACCCCTTCTCATTAGTGAAAATGACGGCTTTAACAATCCCTTCTCATCACCAATTTCTTATATCAATTCAATCATATCATCTAATTTCATCTCAAACAAACATGATATTAATAATTTCATCATCTAATCACATCCCAAATAAACATACTCATTATCAATCTCTTCTCATTAACAATCTCTTCTCATTACCAATTTCAATCATAATCTCATCTCTTTACGAATTCCATCCATCTATCATTGTTATCAAACGGGACCCCAAAAACCTCTCTCGAAATTCAAACCGAACAAAAATACTTTCAAAATCTTTTCTCAAAATCCAAACCCAACACGGAATTCAGCTGTCGTATGACTCGTAATTTACCAAAAAGTTCTCCAAGCCTCTCCTGAAAGAAAAAGGAAATAAAACCGACTCGAGGTGCAAAAACGTAATATCAAAGGAACGAAAAAAAGGGGGACGAAATACTACTTGTGTATGTTACTATGTGTGATTGCTTGAGTTTGTGTGCCCTTAAGAGAGAGAGAGAGAGAGAGAGAGAGTTCCTGCCAATTAGAAAATTTTGAATCTAGATTGAAGTCGGGCAATTCAAAGTTTTCAATACTGTTGCCAGAATTAACCAAAAAATTTCATTGCTATGTATTTATGGTTTGCCAAACCAAACCGAGCCTTGAGTCCCAATCATATAGGATCAGCAATCTTCTTGGTTATTTGTTTTAACTTGTACAGTTTTTTTTTGTATTCTGATTTCAAATTGACAATGTCAGGTAGTTACAACAACATGGAGGATGGTAGATATGCTTGCAGTTGCAGGCAGGATGATAGCATTATCCCCAAC
>JAOTQK010000020.1:4972992-4995573 GCA_025642025.1 Rhododendron ferrugineum
GTTATTTTTCTGATCATTTCATCATAAATGGTCATAATAAATTTTTGCCTCCAAGGCCTTTCAATGGACACCCTAAGTGAGTCTTGAAACTAAATAATAAGTTTTAGGGTGTTTGTTGAAAGATCTTAGAGCAAAAAATTCATTATGGCGATTTAAAATAAAATGATCCAAAAAATACGATTTTCGTCCCGATTCAACTGAATTGAAAATTGAAACACTTAATTTTGTAATTATATTTTTTAATCTATAAAGGACAAAAAAAAAAGGGTGTAGGTGAGAGACAGTTCAAAAAAAAAAAGGGTGTAGGTGAGAGGTGAAGATTAGTGGTGGGTCCTCCAAACTAGGTGATGTGGCATAATATGGGTGGGGTTACTTGAATGTGTAGTTTTTGTGAAAAAGTTTATCTACACGAATCCAACCAGAAAATTTTTGGATTATGATTTTTAAGCTTCATTTTTTTATTGATGGCGCTATACTTTTTCTACTTTATTCATGAAATGGAGCACTATTAGTAAAAACTATAATGCGAAAATCAATTTCCAAACTTTTTTATGCAAAAATACGTATTTTACCCTTACAACTAAAATTCCACATAATACATTACTCGTTTCTTTCATTGTGCTTTTATGTAGTAGATTTTTGTTAAGCTTAATAGTTTGCGAACATTTATTATTTGTAGTCACTTATTTTGGATTCAAGGACATATTTTCTTAATATGTGAAAAAAAAAAGATAAAGTAGCAGGGTGTATAAACTGGATATCCTACTGGGGCAGGATGGGGATACCCATGCATTATCCCGACAGGGTTGGGGGCAGGCCTAAATTTTCGCGTCGGGTATGGCAAAACCTGTCCCGTCTTGTTGCCATTTCTAATTTCAAGTTTGGACTATTTATGGGTGTTTCTCAAATCCTTAAAAAAAGATCGCAATCCTTTCACTTTTTAAATCTTGTCAAGCATATCAGTCCTTCCAAAAACCATATCGGGAAAATGTTCCTATTTATGTCACTTTTTTCTGTTCTGTTTATAGGCCCGAGAAAATGACGGTCAATAACGTGTTTAGATAATTAATATTTGTTAAGGACATTTTTTTTATTAATAAATGTTCTCAGCATATCCTTTACGGGTATTAATTATCAAAACACGTCATTGGCAGTCATTCTCCCTATAGGCCCAGATAAAAAGGCTAAAAAAAATAATAATCTTTGTCCAAAGGCCGAAAGTGAACCTCCAAGGTTAAAGGCCCAGCGAAAAGCTTTCTTCTCCAAATGGCCTCAAAAGCCCAATGCAGAAAATCACATCTTTCCTTATCCTTAAGCATATGAGGTGAAAACCAATATAATAAAAGTGATATAATCCTTCTTAATCGCAAGAAGGTAAAGGGCCTGCTTTGTTCTTTTTATAATTCAAAAAGAATTTTTCAAAAAATTCCCCCTATTCCCCCTACTTCTAACATTTCTCTCTCTATCTCTCTCCACTTATTACCCCTACTATTTTTCAAAAAACTTTTCAAATTCCAATCCAAACACTGCAATGGCTTTTAGAATAACAAAATACACCAAAACAAAAAAAGGTTAGGGTAGCGATTTTCGGACTCCTCTTTTTATCATTCGCACTCTTTTTCACGAATACACTTACATTAATACTCCCTCCGTCCCAAATTGGATGTCAATTTTTGATATCCGTGTCAATTTCAACTCCTTATATCTTTCAATACGGATCTCAAAAAATATGCAATATGGATCTTGTTTGATAGTTCTCGATTAATTCTATTACACAAAGTTTTCAAACTCATGAAAAACATTTTAGATTGAAAGATAGTAGCGAAGAAAAATGACACGGATTTCAAAAATTGTCATTCTTTTTTGGACGGAGGGAGTAACATTTTTTATCCCACAAATTTAAACCCTCATAATGGCTCCTTCCCTTTTGTTTTATAATCCTTTACTTATGTACTTATATTTGCTCATTTAGTAAGAAATTTCTAGTGATTTTTTTCATAGGTGACAATTTGAATATTTGGTTCAAAATGATTATACTACTACCTGTTTGCTTTATTTGTCTTTTGTCGTTTAATTTTTAATAGTTTATTTTGGCAGCTGATTTTGTCACTCCCCTATTTGTTAATGTCCATCTCCTTTTCATATTTATTGGGGTGAATTTTACTAAAAAACCCTTGCATTTGGAAAGTGAGAAAAAACTAGCATCATAAAGTGCAAGAGTGTTTTAGTAAATTTACCCCAGTAAAACAAAATAGGGAGTGGTGTTAACAAATAGGAGAGTGGCAAAATCATTAGCCTTTATTTTTTATCTCTTGCTTGGCCTCCAATCAGTGATTACAAGGCCTGTAACTACTGAATCTATTAATATTTCCGGGCGTCCCGACAAGCTTATGTGCACCTCGACTAAATATTGGAGGAATAATTCAACCGTCCACTGTGACACTCAATCACTCATGAGTAGTATTGCCAAAGTATGAGACTAATCCTACATCATTTAACACTCCACATTGTTCCTACCAAGTGCTCTTTCTCCTTAATAACAAGCCAGAAAATTTTGAGCAGAAAAAGCAAAACGAAAGAGCAGTAGAAACCTCTGTCCTTGCATTACTTTTCATTGCCACAAACCACCAAAACTAAATTTCCACCACTTGCGGCCCCACTGCGACGACTCCCTCCTCCACCATCAACCCGTCTGTTACCGCCTCTGTCGGCTCCTCCTCCACCATCACCCTCAGTGTCGTTGCCCCACATCCTTTCACAAATCCAATAAGGAAGTAACGTGAATGTAAAGAAGTCTGGTTAGCTTTATAAAACCTAAATCATATCCCCTACTCCCAAATTGTGCTCATCGACAAATGCCCCCATCATAAGCTGGAAAGGACCTTGAAGCATTCAATTTCCATGCACCATGGGTCCATGACCGTTTCGATGATCATCAGTAAAATAAAGCATCTCATGTGATGTGTTCAAGCAGGGATTCCAACCATAGGGAAACGATCCCTTACTTCTTCCGGGGAATGAAGAGACTTCCCCGCATGATGTCCTCATCGGTCAACGGCAGCTGAAACAGGAAATTCTCGGGCTTGAATTGCCAAATGTCTTCAGCAACTTCACAAAATTGATTAGTAAAGATCACCTCGTCTCCTCCCTGATGCTATGACTCGTTCTGTGGTCATGTTCTTTATCATAAAACCAGTAGCAAATTCAAAATTGAATGGATAATCAGAAGTAAACTGACTGACAACATAGAACAAATTACTAAAATTTTCCTGAACTAGCAGTCTTCAGATGTCCCAAACTTTATACAGTTGCATCTCCGGTATGTGTAACGGGCAAAAGATTACCATTAAGTTATCAAAATTCTGATATCGAAAGGCTTTATAGAGAAAGATGTGTGCTTATCGATCCAATGTACTATATATTTCTTTCGAAAGCCGAGTACGTACTTCTTGAATGAGTTTGTTACCAAGTGTGAGCTAGGGAGATGTACGTTCCTGATCGAGATGCTGGATATTCTTATTAATGGAAAAAGCAGGCCTTGCCTGAACTAGGCTATGAATCTTGAGGAAATATCCCGGAGGAACGTATTGTAGCATCTCAATTCCAGATGCCAGAGTGATTTTCGTTCCTGATCCATTTGAGCCACACGCTTTTTGATAGGTCGGTATTCGAAAATAATAATTGGTCCACTGGACCTCGATCGTATATATGGTACATTTGACACTTCACACGGTATTAAAAATTGATCATCAATTAGGATCCATCAAGTATATATAGTCCTATAGAACCAACTGACGCTAGCTCAATTGCTCAGAAATCTTGCATCTCACTAGAAGATTTGGAGTTCGAATCTCCTCACATACATGTGTGTTTGGCCGTTGAGTTTACAATGATTGTGAAGTTGTTTCCTATTTCATGTAATTTTTATAATACCAATTGATCAAAAACAAAAACCTACAGTCGTATATATAGGATCCATGTCTCTCCGGTAATTTAGACCTTGGAGGAATCATTGAGGTGGTAGTTAAGTAACATCATGACAAGGTACGAGGAAGAAAACAAAGTTGCATTAATTTATTTTATGAGCCCTTTCTCATCTAGTGGAAGAAGACAATACAAAATTGGGATCGGATGGTCCAAACGGGTGGAAACAGTCCTAATCGGGATCATACATTGAAAAAATCAATGATTCCGATTTGCTCAATAAAGATTCTTTGCATGAAGAATTCAATTCTTTCAGCGAAGAGCCTTTGAGCAGATCCGAACCATTGATTGAAGTATTTGACGGTTAGGAATTTCGACTGTCTCCTCCAGTCCAAAATATGGACCGGAAAGAATTCACTTCCTACGAAATTTTCTACGAACAAATCACGGTACAAATCATTGACATGATCAATAATTATTACCACAGACAAGAACAAGTTGCAGAACCAAAAATTTAGGGAATATGACCAAAGGTTGATCAAACAAAAGCACCTTTCATATCAAAGAAAGGTGGATCAAAATCATTGTTGGCTGCATTCTTCCACCAAAATGACAATTTTTACTTGTGAAATGATTTTCACTCTGTTATTTATTTATTATGGGACTCCATATTTTGTCTTTTTGTATATTTTTTCATTGAAAGACAAAAAAAAAAGTTGTGCAATTATCAAATAGGGGAGTGTGAAAATCATCACCCTTTTTATTTTTGTGTTGTTTCGATTCTTGTGTCTTCGTGAAGTCATTCGCATATATTGTAATAACGTACGCCAAGGATCTAGTCCAATTAATGTAAGTTGGTTTTCTTTGTGTGGGGTGGTGTTTTGGTTGGATCTCCTCTCTTAGATCTTGAGTCAAAATTGGATTGAACCCTCATCTCCCAACCTATCTTTGCAGAACAGGGAACCACGTTAGTGCCTCACTGGCCGAAAACGACCAGTAGGCACTCCAATGGCTAAATAAGTCTCAGTTGAAAGAAGAAAGTACAGAGCTAGAGTATGTAAGGATGGTGTACCTCGGCTTGGTAGTACTGTAACTTATACATGAAGTTACTTGTCTTGGCCTCCATGATAGCTCTTGCCTCCCATGAACGTTACAAATACTTGCACCTAGAGGTTTGACGTCATGCATGACGATTTTCGAGTGTCGCACTGTCAAGTGCCCCGAGCCACATGATCGAACCAAGAGTGGTGCCACATGACCGGACTGAACAGCTCGACGCTGATGTGTCACCAACCCAGCTAAACATGATCTTCTAAGATCCGACCCGACACCTCGGCCCGCCTGCGAAGTAGCACCGGGCCGAGATTTGGTCGCCAATGGACATAGTTGGTTATCTTTGTGTTGTTTCGATTCTTGTGTCTTCGTGAAGTCATTCGCATATATTCGCATAGATGGGCGACTCGCTATCTGGCCCACTACACATAGAATTTTATGTAACCGTTGCAAATGGCAGCTCCTCCTTCTCTCATTCACATATACAATTCCATCAGTCAAGGTAAAATTTTCATCAGCATATATAAGATATAGGCATGTCTTTGTCAAAGGGCTTAGGGTTAGCCTCACTTAAAATTTCACAGGCTAATGCTGCAAAGAGAGACCATGAAAGCTCAGTTTTGTCAAAAGGGAATTGGTAGTTGAAATGGAGTTGTCAAACTGGCCTCACTGTTTTATTATACTCCCACTACACATTGCTCTAGAGATTTACTCAGGTTCCATTCAGTTTAAATCCCTTCACAGTTCGGCATGGCAAAACGATTCCGATCACCGTTTTGGATCCTCGGTAGGTTCTTACCTGTCCAAAACATTATCGAACTGGACAGATCAAAATTGCGAGCAAGTCCCAAAGAAATCCGATGTTCCCGAACCGAAAAGTTAAGGAATAAGGA
The DNA here is from genome assembly GCA_025642025.1 of Rhododendron ferrugineum. Classification (NCBI taxonomy): domain Eukaryota; kingdom Viridiplantae; phylum Streptophyta; class Magnoliopsida; order Ericales; family Ericaceae; genus Rhododendron; species Rhododendron ferrugineum. Next base: position 4,978,863 of record JAOTQK010000020.1, read on the forward strand.
GCTCATTTGTTAACGAACTGTTCAAAGATCCAATGAATGTTTTAACCAAAGGATTAAAACATGCCAATGCCACCAACTTTGATGATTAAGGCTTTGTTGTAGTCATCCTAAAACTGGGTCCAGCTTAACTAATTCACACCTAAAAGTGATAATGGACTGTCGTACTAAAAGTGCAGATGGGGCAAAAAAATTGGTACAAAAGCGATGGATCGATGTTTGTGTGGCTGCCAATATCTATATGAGAAGCACTACAGTCACCGAGGGCAAAATGAGAAGCACTACAGTCACCGAGGGCAAAATGAGGTGGCCAGCCACCGCACGCTGTTTGGGGCCCACTTCGGGTCCGGACAGATGATCTGAGCCGTTTAATAATATTTTTTTTTTTAAAACCAAGTGGGTCGCATGAAAAATCAGCTAGATCCGATATTTGTAGGTGCTCGGATCAACCTTCTCATCTTTGGAAAATCGGAAAAAATGAAAAGATTGGTTTTCAGATTTCCCACGGGGCAGAGCCTGGTAAGAGCTTCCTTCTTTATAGGACATCCAATGCCCAACCTTAGCATCCATTGAAGAGGTCCTTCACAATCCGGATTCTCAAGCGGGAACGTTGCGGGTGATTTTTCCGAAATTTCGGATGTGTTTGAAACTTGGTGGCAGACCTCAAAATCTAAAGATGAAAAGCTTGATCCGAGCACCTACACATATCAGATCGAGCTGGTTTTTCGTGTTGCCGACTCGGTTTTTTTTTTTCTAAAATTATTAACAGCTAGGATCATCCATGCGGTGGCCGGCCACTGCATTTGGGTTCGGTGACTGTAGACTTTCTATATCTATATCTGAGTAGAGTTCTGATCCTCTCTGGTCCAAGTACTGGACCGCACGAAACAGCCCAATTATTTGGATTTGCTCAGAGACTCTTACCGGAGTAAGTTGATCGATGGTTCAGATTTACTTAAAGACACTCGCAGCACAGAGGCTCTTACCGGTAAGAGCCTCTTACCGGTAAGAGCCTCAGAGCAAATCCGGACCATTAATTACAGTAATGGACAATCCAAATTTTGACTGTCTCATCACTCATCACTTCAGTCCAAATTAAGGACCGGAGAGTGGAGAGCATCCAATTCCATCTGAAAATGAGAGCACCCGAAAATAAAAGTCAGAAAAATAAGGGATCTGCATAAATTTATTTAGATTGTATGGCATGGGGTTATTGTCACAGGTAATATCATCACGAATAATTCCACATCAAATATTCCATCTGCCACAATGGACTTAAAGGTCGAAACAAAATGGATAAGTCCCCCACCGCATTAAATCTCACCGTCTAAAAGTGTTTTGGACGGTCCGGATTTTAAAAGTCCTCTTCCAGTGAAAAGTTTACTCTTCCTTGGAAATGGTCTTTTAAAATCCAGTTTATTGATTACTGAGACGGATAGTGAAATTGGAGGAGCGGTAAAAGTGAGCGGTGAGACAAAATAGCCCTAGGTTACTAAACTCAGGACTGTTAATTTGATGAAATTAATATAAGATATTTAATCTTATCGCAATAAAAGTACCACACTCGCGGCACTATATATCCCTTATGAATACTTTTGTTCAGCCAGTAACAATTTTACTAACGCGATGCTCATATTTAGTCAAACATACGGGGCCTCATTTTAATATTCGGTGAGAGCTATAAAATAATAATAATAATAATCCGCCACTGTAATACTAGAAAAAAAAACTTGCCACATAAGCAGTGACTCATAAGAGACATGAATCAAAAAGGTGTTTCGTCATCAAATTAGTACAGAGCAGATGGAATCATGGATAATTATTAGATTAGAAGCTTAATTAAGTTACACCACTGCGGAGAAACAAAGGATCAAAAAAGGGCTAAACAACAAGAAAGCACCACTTCGGAGAAACAAAGGATCAAGAAAGGGCTAAACAACAAGAAAGCACCGTCCCGGCCGAGTCAGCTATGACTTAAGTCCGAACATTATAGGTCGGATGGGTCGTTCCCCAATTGATTGGGAGATCTCTACGTTGATTCATCCACCCCCACCCTTTTCATTAGAAAAAAACAAGAAAGCACCATTAATTGGAGGTTATTAGATACTAGGAGTAATAAAGTACTCCACTAATAAGACAGAACAAATCCTAATTGGATTGGATTTTGTGGAGTAAAAGTATTCTATTTGGCCCTGTCCTTGATTACGTCAATCCCCATCTCAGTTGGGTCAGTTGCCTGGACTTCATAGCTGATCCCATCAAGAACCCTCCTCAGTCCATCTTTTGAGGTTGCGTATAGTATTTTTGCTCTGATTCTTGATGCTGTTGGAGCCCTGAAAAGAATATTAATCCCATTAATCCACAATCAGCAATGTCATGGTGTCAAAGGGGTGTGATTTTTTTGCGAGCTTAACAAATACAGTATATTCAAGCTTTGACTTTTTATCATCAGCATCTCCCTACAGAGTCGTGCAGAGCGGCCGAATCGGCCGCTCATCTCGGCAATTAACGGCTCGGATCTTATCTGAGCAATCGGGTTCAGATTTGTATGCGATTTACATGTGCTCATATTTGATCGAAGCCATCTGTGCCAATATGAACAGCCAGATCGGCCGCTCTGCACCTGCTCGGCAACACTGTTTCTCTGAGGCTTCTGTTTGGGTTTTTTATTTTTATTATTTATTTTTTTTTTGCAAATTTATTGTTGCATGCGATTAAGCATCGTTTGGAACAACGGGGCCTGAATTCAAGCAAAGGTAGTAAAATTTATAGGGGCTTCAAAATAGATTCAAGTTTGGCTTTTCCAATGCGATAAAAATCTGGTCTGAATTTATTTATTTTAATGATGTATACAATAATTGAGCTCGAGTAGCTTAGTTTGTGTTATATAATATCCTTAAAAAATATTACTATCATAGTACCTTTATTAGGTTGTTACTTGACACGGTCAAAACACAAGGGTAAAATAATCAATTAAAAAGGATGTCACAATGTGACAACAAAACAACAACGATGGTAAATAAATGTCCTCCATAAACATGTTCAAGTTTGACTAATTGATACTATAACAATAATTCTAAAGTACCCCAAATAGTTACTTAGAAAATGCCCCGAAAAGAGGTATCAATGTAACATTGATTTCTCTTTTGGGAGCATTTAATCTGAACATTGATTTTCTTTTTTTGGACATTTTCAGGGTCATTGTTCAAGGTACGTAGCATTGCTCAGCCGGCATGAGGTATGCAACATAGAGATCGGCAAGTCGATTCTAATCCAAATCGAATAATTTGGTATATTTTCCATATTCATAGGAGTGCTTCTATTTTTATGCTTTACAAAATATGATATTTTTTGGGCATTGCTAGTTCAACAATTTTGACATTTTTTATTGCCAGAGATGTAGCCCTTAATAGCAGAAGGATGAGAGAAACACTCTACCTAATCGAGTCAAATCAAGCCAAGCCGAAGTTTAGAATGTTCAAGCTCGTTTGTTAAGTTTTTAGTGTACTCGAGAAATTCGGCAAGCTGAGGTTGCCTAAATTTGAGTCAAAACTCGAGCTTATTTAAGAGCATTAACGAGTAAAAAATGTATGCTCTCATATAGGTCTAGAGCTTCAAATAAAAATTTTATTTTGTACATAAAGTTCATGTTAAAATTCCATTGGTTTAAGGCCGATCGATGGTGTCACAATGAAATAGGTGGCGCGTGCTTGCCAATGGAGACCCGTTATTGAAGGATTGCACGATCTTGCTTCTCGAACTTACCTACATAAATTTCATTTTGTTCCGTGCATCAAATGAGTACACTGCTAGTATATAATATGTGCGGGTGTGTGTATAAAAACTCTCAAAGTTCCCGAGTTTAATCGAACCGAATACCATCAGGACCAGATTCGGCTCATTTATTAAACGAGCCTAAAATTAAGACTCATATTCGATTTATTTTAGTGGATGAATGAACTCCAACGAGCCTTATCGAGTCAAGACTCGCACCGTTCTCAGACGGCTCGATTCATTTGCTATTTTAGTGGATGAATGAACTCGAACGAGCCTTATCGAGTCAAGACTCGCACTGTTCTCAGACGGCTCAATTCATTTGCTATTTTAGTGGATGAATGAACTCGAACGAGCCTTATCGAGTCAAGACTCGCATCGTTCTCAGACGGCTCGATTCATTTGCAGTCTAGACATTAGTTTAATGTCTCTAGCAAGGACAAAAATAGTCGTTGACGAAGGGTGTGAATAATGTGACAAAACTAAAGATCCAGATAGACATAATAAAAACATTTCCAAAGAGGTTGAGAAACGGACCACGCAATGAAGAAGATCTTGCTTTTCCGGCAGTTGTCGACGGTGACGAAATCGAAGTCGAAGACAGCGTACCGGCAATCGTCCTCCGGCAGCGACGCGGCGAGTTCCTCGTAGCCTTCCCCTGGCCCGCCCACCTTGTCGACGGTCACCAATCGAGACCCCTCATCGATCTTGAACACGATGTACCTGTGCCCCTTCTTCCATTTCATCTCCATGAACGAGTTCTTGCATTCGTCCGTCACCCACATCCCCGTCGTCGCCTGTAATCCAATCGAATTATCAGATACAGATATAGATCGATGCAAGTATCTATCTGGGACCTCATGGGTGCATAAAAATTGACAGAAAAACAGAACCCACTTGGTCAAAATTGCAATTGATAAGAAAAAACAGAGACCCATTTTGGTTAAAGATGCAATCTTTGACAAAATTGGGTTTAAGGCAAGACCCATTTGGATAAAATCGCGATCGATGGGGGAAAAAGATAGACACATTTGGTTAGAATTGGGATTGATTGAGTAGACCAATTTGGTTGAAATTGCGATTGATTGGGGGAAAAAGATAGACCCATTTGATTTGAATTGCGATTTGGCAAGGAAAAACAGACCCATTTGGTGAAACTGATCAATGATTCTGAAAAAGAGGAGATGGGAATTTGGTGTGTACCATCTTGAAAGCCATAGCCATGGTTGCTGTTGTTGGAATTGAGTGTGGTGGTTACTGGATTGAGAGAGTGGGGGGTGACGCGGTGTGTTGGAGTGTGAGTGTTAATATATAGATTTTGTGATTTGGAAATGTCCGAAATGTTGGTGTAAATTACAGGTTGAGGACTCAGTAGATTTTTAGAGTATTTTTTTCTCGATAGTCAAGGGTGTTCAGGTCAGCTTATGCCCATCTAGACCGATTCCCTCCGGTTCCAGTCAAAGGCAGACCATACATGCCAGGGCTATGGAATTTACTATTTTGTGGCCCGACCCCAAGAACCAAACCCTGATCAATTGTATGGAAAGCAAACCCACCAACCAACAAGAACGGCTGAGTCAGTAGATCTGTTGTTGTGCCTGTGTGTGACTGTGTGTGTTTGGGATAAATGACCATATTGCCCTCAATCTCTGTGAGATCTTGTAGTTGTATGGGGATTGTTGCCTCCCTTTGGCACGTTTATGGATTGTGGGGTTAACATGAATGTTTGTTCCTATGCTAATTTATTACTAGTTCTTTTGATAGGCTATGCTAATTTATTAGTGCACTAGTGCTTGTCCGTGCCTACGGCACTACGCGCACCGGTTGAAATTGCGTCGGCGTGTGTGAACGTATGTGCATGTGCATAATGGGTATCATATAGGACAAATGTGCCACGTAGAACAAACGTGTAACGTATGACAAACACTCTTTTTTTTGTTATATAGATGTACTAATGTGCATATACTCTCATGAATGTAAATGGACCCTGAATTGTCTCAAAAGTCTGGTCTAATTCTATCCATTAATTCATAAAGTTCATGTGGGGAAAATGGATAAGGTGTTCGTGGCCTACCAAGTGTAGTAATGCTTTTGTTGATTTTTTTCCTTCTGATAATTTAGTATTCTGATCCAAGGGTTCAACTAATTTAGAGATCAATCTCACTGTATATAAACAGAACAATTAGTGATCTATTATAGCTCAATGTTAAGAGTTCTCAGTCATAATAATAGATGATGTAACATGTTAAAGCTCTAATTGAAACCTCGTTGTTGTGCTTGCTATCTTCGACATGGTGCATCACGTTTGTTGTATAGTTTTTTTTTTTTTTTTTTATCATTACGTTTGTTGTATACTTGTGCATCAAATTAGTTCGATCTAGTTACATGATTATTACAAACTTAAATTGGCAATTAGTGATCTCATCATACACACTAAGAGCATCCGTAATGTAATAATCAAAAGTGAATAATCAAAACTTGCCACATCAACTTTTGATTATTCATTTAGAGGGTTATTAAAGTTAGCAATGTGAAGTCTCACATTGTTACTTTTGATTATTCAAATGTCCAAATTTGATTATTGGTTAGGAGGTTACTAATTTTGATTATTACAATGTGAACACTTTTTTAAGCACGCATTGTTAACTTTAGCAATCTTTTGATTTTGATTATTACATTGTGGATGCTCTAATGGTGTGAGGAGACTAATTACACTTGGTCCCGAAACTTCATATTGTGGGACCCTTGAAAATGACAATATGCGTAGAAAATGGAGTAGTTCCATTGCTCAATACTCCATTATAGATTAAAATGTACTTATCTTACGTACTTATTGATATTGATATGTGATGAAACTGATTTTTGCACATACATTTTCTTCTTTTCTTGTTTTACTTTCTGAACACTTCAGAGGTTAAGTGGGCGTGAGAAAAACAATAAGTTTATATCCTTCATGAAGATTACATATTCGAATTTCACAGTGACCACAAATTCCAAACCATAGGGCCACTGGAAGAATTGCCCAGTTGAAAACTTCTGGGCCCCAAAATTAGTCGAAATGTGCGCAAGTTGATCCGGACATCCGGTCATTAAAAAAATTACTTCAGATCATGGTTGTGAAATCGAAATTGGTTCTTTGTATCTTTGTTCACTTTACTTCTCGCAACGCTTCCCAAAGTTCTCTTCCATTTGCAATTCCATGTGCAGGCTAACATATAGTAGCTCTATCTGTGGAGTACGGTGGTCCCTTCTTGGATCTAAAACCCACATACCCATCTTTCATTTTCTTCAAAAGCCTTGGCGTGAAAGCAAAACCTTGTATGGAAAACCACCCAGAAGATGGGCAGTAATAGATTAAACAAAGTGAAATCTTCTTGGCATAGGTGAAACCAGTTAACTAGATACCACCTCACTCCTCTTTAGGACCTTTCCTTTTGATGATCATTTGTTCCTTCTGTAAAATTCTTGGGCCATATAATGTGGATGTTTCAAATCCCAAGCTTGAGTTTTCCCATAGAAGTGTCCAAGGAATGTGGTAGATAAGACCAACATTGTAGATTAAGTTATCCCATTAGAATCAGATAAACATGAGCAGGTGCCAGTTAGACTTCTATGAGAGAGAGAGAGAGAGAGATTACAAATGACAAATGCTAAAGTCTAACAGTGTCACAAGCCTAGAGAGAGAGAGATTACAAATGCTAAAGTCTAACAATGTCACAATCCAAGTGACCATAGGGACTTGAGTAGGGGAGACATTTCCCCACTACTCTTTGTCCATGACTCATTTGTTCTCACTTCCTAGAATCTCATCATGTTGTCCTAGTCGTAGCAAATATGGCGAAACCCAGCAGAGACTTGGATGCAGATGGTGACATACAGAAATTCTTCGGTTCTCAAATTTTCAGTTCTCTGCGATCAGTGTTTTCAAAACCTGCAATCGTACACGTCTAGGGCCTACCATTTGGTCCATAATTGTGAGGCTGTAAGAGCGTCGGGACTAGTATTCCCAGACAACGGACTAATTTTCGGGGTAAACTGATTTGTTGGGTTGGCCAACCCAACACATGATGTTAGAACTTCAGTTTCTTTCTGGTGGAAGTACTGAATTCTGTGGTGAAGCTTCCCCCTCCTAAAGTTAATTGATGGAAACAGTTCTGTGGTGAAACAATGTACATCATATGGGTTTAACTTTATGGCCCTGCCCAACCTAGTAGAGACTAGTACTCTTTCTTTCTTATGTATTTGGCAGCATTTGCATCGAATTATGCGAAGTTTAGGAATCACAGGAGTAAAACCTGATAAGTAGCATTCAAAAGCTAGTGTACAAGCGTACTCTGATTCTTTCAATTACCTAGGATATGCGTCAAGCACATCTTCCTGAGATTGAAGTAGTCCACAAGAACATTATAATCTGAACAGAAAGTTTCCTTCAAAAAGAGCTCATCTCAGAGTCAGAAACGATGCATCATTACGGAAAGTCAGAGAACGAATAATCAGTTCTGTAACAAACATGTCTATAGCTACACAAACTCAAGTGATTTCATTATCAAAAAACTAGGCCCGAGTGTCTGGTAACTGAACATTGTTGTACATAGTACTTGGCAGATAAATTACAATATCCAGGGAGAGAAACAGACTTTTCTTCTCAGTCAACAAATGGATCATATACCTCAAGATTTACACATCAGCGATGGGAAAACGGTCATTCTTTGATTTCTCTACAGTAGACATGCATGGACAAGTAACTGCATGCAAGTTTGCAAGAGTATATTATTTCCAACGAAAGCAAGCAGTTAAAATATCGGAAATCGACTTTCCATGATATCAAGCAATGGTACAGAATCGAATATATTACCTACATCGACTTTCATTGCTATGAATTCTGCAACTTCTTGTTTTCATTGTTACGAGGCACCTGCTAAGCCTCTGCTTCCCTCTTCCCACTCGCTCTTAGGTATTTCTCCAGAATCGGCAATAATTACCTTTTTCCTGGGTTTCCCACTGTAGGTCCCAGCTCCCCCTTCGATGGCATATACAGCGTCCATCCCTTCAATAACCTTACCAAAGACAATATGCTCCCCATCTAACCTGGAAAGTTTTGCATGCTTATTATACAAAAAATTCTTGTAATTGCATTTATTTTTGTAGAAAGTAGAAACAAATGGTGTATCTCATGTACAGACATGCATTTTGAGAACCCATGCGTGATGCAACCCATTTAAGTCCTAATTTCATTTATGGAGAAAAATGACACAAGCCTTAGATAGCTTCAAACAAGCTTATAAGCTCCTATATCATTTTGCACACTGACCAAATATCCCAATCCTTAACTCGCAAACAAATACCATTTTGAGTAATATATTTCCATGCACAAACTCCAACACGGTTTAACAAAACAATTGCTCACACAACTACATTCAAAAGTTGATATTGCACTGTCAGATGTAGTAGAAAGCACACTTTAGAAGAAAATCAAGAACTTGGAAACTTAAGAAGCGCAACTTTCCTTGAGGAAGAGCTTATACTAGACAACATGTTGCATATATGCAGCCAACAATTTTTTTAAGAACCTTCGTTTTATCAAACATAATGACCTTCAATGCATAGCTTACCAGCTGGCCTTGACTGTAGTGATAAAAAATTGTGAGCCATTGGAATCAGGTCCTGAATTCACCATGGATACAACACCTGCAATGGTACAATATCAGTAAAACTGATACCAAGAGAATCCTAATACTCAATAAGGACGATTAGCTAGCACAAGGAAAATCTCATGTAAATTCATCAACTACCAAAAAGAAACCAGAGGACATGTGTACCTGCATGCGAGTGCTTTATCTTGAAACTCTCATCAGGAAAAGTGCCACCATATATGGATTGGCTTCCCTTCCCATCACCATGGATAATATCTCCACCTTGAATCATGAACCCGGGTATTATACGATGAAATAGGGTTCCCTTGTAGTGCAGAGGTTTCCCACGGGCGCTCTTGCCCAGCTCCCCTGTGTTCAATAAATGCAGGTTATACAAGTTAGGTGCACCATAAAAGTGGCTCCAAAATAATTAACATTAATGTTCAAAACCATGTGGAGTGAAAACACATACCTGTGCACAAAGCCCTGAAATTTTCTGCAAGAATAAATCCACAAAAGATTAGGCGAGTATGTTATGAAGATAAACCAATTCTCATTGTGTGAACTAATAAAATGAATAGGTAACATTTTCTTCAAATAAATGTTGAATACTGCCTAAAAATAACCATATGTTGGCAAACTAGTAGATGTGGGGTGAATGGCTGAAGAAGTTTAACAAGCTTTAGAAGCCTAAAGCAATGGCTATAGGTTCCACAATTATCAAGAAGTTTTTTGGACCAAAAGAAAGTGTCCATGGTAGTGTTTGTTGCGGTTAGGCGAGCCAGTCACAAACCACCAATTAGTAATCAATCCCCTCCCCAGGACCTTAGAAATCACATGAAAATAACGACTCCAAATCACCAGATCAGAAGTAGATCAAAAACACACACACAAAAATTTATGGGGTTCGACCGAGGGCTTCATCCATGGAGTTTCTGATGCTTCAATATACCCTCTAAATGGTGGCATCCCCTTGATGCTCTTTCAATAACAACATTTAACTTATCAAAAAAAAGTGAAGTGCATGTAGTGGTGCAACATAAAATACATTTCAAACAACCAAAACAAATGATGTTTCTCTAGTTTTTCATGCTTTCAAATGCTACCATCGTGTATCAGTGTTCTCCGAATGGATTAGATTATACATGTTGCAAAAGTCACTTCACTTAGGAATCCAGATAATCACTCGATAAATGCAGAATATTGAAGGCATACCAACAGTTTTTGGTACAACTTGACCGTATAATCCAATCACAATTCTCCCTGCAAAAGGAAAGAGCACAAAAGAATGGAAAGATGTAAAATTTGCAAGTTACCTAGCGCAAGAAAAAAAATCATGTCGGCTAATGTGGCCGGTCATGCCCAAATACTTCAGTATAGTAATATAGTTGGAAGAACACAATAAAAAAAATATAAATAATTACATTTAATTGGCAAATTTTACTTCAGAATAGGTGGAACAAGGAGAGTTGTTGGAATGAATTGGACGAGTGTACATAACAACTATGGACACTGACAAACATGAAGTTTTACCTCAACAGCATCAACTAATGCTAAAGTCAAACAGATGGGGAGATGACAAAAGTGCTAGAAAAGTAAACGCCGACTTGCAAAACACAAAGATGAAACAAGATTACATGGGGAAAATATAGCCTTGGGAACTTGCAAAAAATTTAATAGTTGCACAGATTACATTCACATGTGCAGGCAGCAAGACATGATGATGTGGGCTTTCTCAAACTACAACCCTTACAATGGACATCTGTTCCTTTTCTCTTGAAGACAGTCTTAGAATTAGGACCAGGATTAGCCTAAACAATGAAACCATAGCACCGACTTTAGCAACCAAAACTTTTGCACAGTCCAACAAATGTTTTTGTTATTACAGTTACTATTATCATAGTCACTATCGCTATTATAAGTAGTAGGATAACATCTTGATAAGTATTTAAATATGAGTATGGTACGATCAGATCATGACAAGTAGTAGTTATGATATGTATTGTTATGAGTATACGTATTCTAGTTTTATTAGGATTCTAGTTTCTTTTCTATTAGGATTTTAGTTCTATAAATGAGAGCTTGTTTGATGTATTATTGGGAGTTTGATCAATGAGAATTGAGTTTAAGGATGTGGTCTTGAGTTAGGGTTGTGGCCCATTTGCACTACCTTTCTTCCCCCTTTCTAATCCCTCCACGTGCTACGTCAAAATGTTTAGGTAGCTACAACAGAAAGTTAATAATAATTGAGTTTAAGGCTGTGGTCTAGTGTTAGGGTTTTGGCCCATCTGTGCTACCTTTCTTCCCCTTTTTATCCCTCCATGTGCTACATCAATGTGTTTATAATAATTGAGTTTAAGGCTGTGGTCTAGTGTTAGGGTTTTGGCCCATCTGTGCTACCTTTCTTCCCCTTTTTATCCCTCCATGTGCTACATCAATGTGTTTAGGTAGCTAAGTACAGAAAACTAATGAGAATTGAGTTTAAGGTTGTGGCCCATTTGTGCTACCTTTCTTTCCCTTTCTAATTCCTCCACGTGCTGCATCAATATGTTTAGGTAGCTAAGAACAGAAAATTTCTCCCCTTCATAAGTTGAAGGAGCGGCTCAAAATAACTGAAGGCTGAAGCAACCAAACCATTCTACTAAAAGTAAGAACTCAAACCAAGAATGCTACAGATTTGCAAGATTTGAGAAGCAAGACCCAAAACCAAAATTCATTATCCAAACAACTAGGCTAACAAAGCATCGACTCTGACAACAGTTTCCACAAGAAAAGAGACATGAAGCCTTCATACCTACACGCTGTTTATCGATATCAACCTCTAAATATACTCTGTGGGTAATTTCATGCACCACGTCCACTTTCTCTTCCTCCTGAACATCAAATAAAGGAAGTAGTTCAGTAAACAAGCAACTTCTCGAAAACAAAAGTCGAGAATATGATCAACTACTAATATGAATATTACTGTGAAAAGGAACTCTTCTATAAACTAAAACCAGTATTTCTAAATTCTAAACTATAAGTATGTACAAGGAATGCTAGTGCATTATACCTGCCAACAGAAGATATTTGACCAGGATTATAAAAATAATAATAGTTGAAAAGGAGGTATAACCTCATATTTGTTACCAATTAGAGGAATGAAAAAAAAGGAACTGCAAAAACCACGCAAGTGAGCTATGCCATGATTAATAGCCATGACTATATATGCTCAATAGCCAAAGCCAAACAGAAAATAAAAGAACAAAAACAAGGGTCTCATATTTGCAAGCATTAGTGTCATACGAGGAAAACCACGCCACCACTAGGAGGGTTTGGTCCAGCCGTATGACCCAAGCCTATAATCTTTCCGTGCACTTTCCGAGGTGACTCAGATGGCTTTGTGTTCCTCTCCCGCCAAGTCCCCTATTCAAGATGCCAACTCACCACTTTAGTGGCTAACCTCATCATGCCCACTCGACACTTTGCCCGGCATGGTGGCTTGCCTCACCAAAGGTTATCCTTTACTCAACCTCCAAAGTACAAACTTTCAACCAAACCCAATGAGGGAGCTAAGTGTCGTCGCCTAAGGATCCCCTGAATCCCCTGAAGTTGGAGCCCCGACCATGGGACACCCTAATGATAATGGGGTTTGCAAAATTGCCAAGGACTACTGGATTGGAAGAAGGAGCCAAAGCACCAATGACACTTGGCTCCAACCCAAAATCCCCAAATTGCTCTACTTTGACCAGTATTAGAAAGGAGAGGAGCCTCACTAGGGACTTTAACAAAGACATTTGATACCTCATTAAAACTAATATACAGAAGGGGAACAGGCCTGGGATATTCTCCTAACAATTGTTCATAGTTTTCAATTAGACCTCTCACACTCTTGTTTGACTCCATTTAATACCGCCGCTGCTTTTCCCATCCGTCCCAACCTCACCTTTATTGGCTCATCAAATCAAAATTGTAAAGATGGATGAGGAGCTTGCGCCTTCGCAGCAACCTTAAGGGTTTGTTTCAAAATTAGGTAAAAGAAGAGAAGAGAAGAGAAAATTAGAAGATTGTTTGGATTGGGAAGAAAGAGTGGAGAAAATGGCCAGACAAACAGTTGGCAACAGTGAAATTTTCCTCAAAGTTTTCTCACATTTTCCTTCTTAGTCATTTTCTCTTATTTTCCCTCATACCTCTAATCTCCAAACACAGTGTACCTTTCATGTGGGCTTCTTGTGAAGTAATAGCAGCCCCCATCCCACCTATCTCATTAGAAAAGAAAATTGATAATCTTGTTGCAACCACCTGCTGCCTCGAGAACGAGGTATTTAAATAACATCTTAAATGAATTGATTGATGGGTTGAGACCGACCCCGAATCCACACCTCTGAGCACACAAACACACGCACACGAGAGAGATTGAGAGAAAAACTCCCCTTTGTATGTATCCGTGTATAAAATTACAAAGACTCTATACAAAAGATGAAAAAACTCTCAGGGAACCAACACCGGTTCCACTCCGGGGAGCCACAACCGGCTCCCCGCACTCTCCTCACCCTCTCCCTCACATGGCTGCACAGTCCCACTCCCGTCCTCTCTTTCTGCTCTCTCAATGTATATATGGGCTGTAGAAAGAAAAGGGAAACAAGGAAGCATGGGGAGGGACCCCATGCTTCTCGCACATGTGAGAAAAAACCCAACATTGATTTTCCTTTTCATCCATTTGAAACTCGATCCCGGCTCATGACATACAGAAACGGAAAAGTAAAACTATTTTTAAACCAGTCACTACATAGGCACGGTTCAGTTGTAAAATGCAGTAAGAATTCCATACAATAAGAAGAAAACTTGAACGAGTCAAACTCGGATCCAGCTCGAATTACTCAATTGTTAACAGCCACTCGTAAGAAAAAAGCGTACCCGGTGAGAGATGGAGAATGCAAAAACGATGAAGATAGAGACGACGAGCAACGTAATAAGGCATCGTGGTTCAAGCACGAACGAGATCTCCCGACGCATCTTTCCTCCTCCTCCCTCTCCCTCTCCCTCTCCCTCTCTCTCTCTCTCTCTCTCTCTCTCTCTCTCTCTCTCTACGGTTCACCGGCGTCTCCTACTATTCTCTCTCTCCTCTCTGTGATTTGTCTCTCCTTTCTCTGTCTATAGATATATGTGTCACTCCGTCAGTCGTCTCTCGGAGCAGGTAATTACTTGTCGTGAGTGTTTGCCCAGGCGGAGGCCTAGGAAGAACGCCGGCGGATTGGACGGGGAAATCCGCCCAGGCGGATTTTCGATCGCCGGCCTAGGACTGTAAACTTGGGCTTGAAGAGTCGCGCTAGGGCTCAGCCCGTCTAACAAAGCCCAAGTCTATTCAAGTGGTTAGTCCCTTGAATGACCTGGCGGCCACAGGCATTAACAATGGCGGCCGCATTCTCTGACAGCGCGGCCATGCGTGCCTTGCTGTTGACGCCTTCTTCTTGGAGACTAGTGCTTGTAACCTCCTCACCAATATATGATCGAGATTCGTGATCGATCTTGTCTTAGGGGCATTGAATATTTTCATTGTAGTTGCACGCAAACACGCAGAGTATTACTCAGTGGTTTTAGGGCATCGTCACGTGTGCCACAACATTATATTTCATCGATGGAATTCAAGTTAACTACGGGAAAATTCTGCATATCGGGAGAGGTTCTTGTCGAGTTTTATTATTCTCTAGTCCCCTCTAGTTTTCAATTTCTCTAAAAATGATTGAAATTGTTCACTTTATAGAACTCGACGAGAGCGATATCCATGTTGAAAATCAACATCATCGAACTCCATTTGCTTTATGAATGGAAGACACTCTTAGAGCATCTCTAATCCACATTTACTCCTCCAAAATGGAGAATGAATGTGACACATTGAAATGAGATTTTGGAGGAATAAAGATGAATGAGATGCTCTGACAAGATAAGAAATAGGACGATTGAAGTTTCAAACCATACTTAGCTGTCTTTTTTTCGAGAAAATTTTAAAATGGCACCTGAACTTTGCATTAAATGTCACAAAAACACCTGAACTTAAGTTTATTTCAATTAAATACCTGTACTAACAAAATCTCCAAATTTAGACCCCGTCGTTATACTCCGTCCCAAAAATTGCTGACCTGACATCTCCAACCCGTTTAAGTTGCCCCATTGCACATGTTTCTAATAGGGGACGATGCACCCAAGAGAACCCATCACTTTTGAGGGAGATGGTGGAACAATAGTCAGTCTTCTAGAGAGAGAAATAGAGGGAAATCAATTAGGTTAAGGTCATTTTCCCTCCAAAATGTGAGGTAAAGTGAGGGGTTTGGCTTGGGTGCATCGTTCCCTGTTGGAAACATGTGCAATGAGGCCATTTAAACGGGTAAGAGATGTCGTGTTAGTAATTTATTGGACAAAGTATAACGGCGGAGGTCTAAATTTGGGAATTTTGTTAGTACAGGTGTTTAATTGAAATAAACTTAAGTTTAGGTGTCTCTGTGACATTTGGTGCAAAATTCAGGTGTCATTTTGAAATTTTTCCCTCGCACAAATGAGATTCATTTGTATGTCAAATGGAGTCGGATCAAACTAATTTTCGGCATGTACTTATTATTTTTGAAGAGTTTTACAAAATGAAAAAAAAAAAAGGCTAATGATTTTGCTCCTTCCCTATTTGTTAATGTCACTCCACTTTTTATTTTTATTATGGTGAATTTACTAAAACACCATTGCACTTTATGATGCTAGCTTTTTCTCACTTTTCAAATGTAAGGGTGTTATAGTAAATTCACTCTAATAAAAACAAAAAAAAAGAGTTACATTAACAAAAGGGGAGTAACAAATTCAGCTGCCAAAAAGGCTGATGAAAATTAGATGGAATTTAGGAACATGTTCCCTACGTGTCACAACCAGCAAGTATATATGGCAACCACATAGAAAAGATCCTATAAAACTGAGTCTCCACTTGGACCACTTCCAAAGCCAAAACATCTCAATTTCGTCTGGTCTATTCTCTCAAACTCTCTATTCTTTAACTATCATCGAAACACTTTTACGAATTCTCATCATAATCTAATAATCTATAAATTACGAGTACTGATATGAGTACCGACAGCCGGCGTAGAAAAATCATACCGACGGCCACACCAGGCCGTCTCCGGCCACCGGACGGCCGATCCGAACCGTCCAAAAATTCTAAAAAAAACAAACAAGGGGGATTTCGCGAGAATCATCGGCATCCGAGGTGTGTAGGGTGCTTGATCTAAACACCCTATTTTCGTGTATATACGTATGTGTACGTATATACACGAAAATAGGGTGTTTAG
>JAOTQK010000020.1:4995673-5019680 GCA_025642025.1 Rhododendron ferrugineum
ACACCCTATTTTCGTGTATATACGTATGTGTACGTATATACACGAAAATAGGGTGTTTAGATCAAGCACCCTACACACCTCGGATGCCGATGATTCCCACATGACCCCCTCGTTTTTTTTTTTTAAAATTTTTGGACGGCTTGGATCGGCCGTCCGGTGGTCGGAGACAGCCCGGTGCGGCCGTCTGTACGATTTTCCTACGCGGGCGGTCGGTACCTATATCTTTATCGTATAATTTACTATTCACAATTTAAAATTTCAAAAATAAATTACTCTCATTGAAATGATCGAAATTGTTCATCTCTTAGAGATCGTCGTGCACATGAGTTCATTGTATACTGATCGATAAATTATTGGAACAAGTTCATCTTGAAACAAATCTACTGTGCACACTGAGCCGGAATCATTTGTTTCGATATAAATGTTCTCTATTAAGTCATTGATCGGTATCCAATAAAATTGAATTTATCATTTTTTAAAGAACTCGACGAGACTTAGGCCCCATTCCAAAAAATTTCTTAAAAAATAAACAGTTTATTTCACATTTTTAAATTAAAAAATAATATAAATAAAAAATTAATTTTTTTATTTTTTTTGCACCGATTATTTTCGTAATTTTTAAACTTAAAATTACCTCCTTAAAAAATAAGTACTTATTTTGAGTTTAGGAAGGGAGCCCGATAATAACATGAACGGTTTCATCATACCGTTCATTCAACTAAACACACACTCTCTCTGGACACACACACTCTCTCTCTCTCCACCGACCATTCAACTGCAAGGTTTTTTTCCCAAGCCCCAACCGACATGCGTTGTACATTGTCTCCGGGGAGCCCCGCCGGGAAATGGATGGGGTTCGTGGCCGCCGTGTGGGTGCAGGCCATATCGGGAAACAACTACACGTTCTCCAACTACTCGGACGCACTCAAGACACTCATGTCTCTCACCCAACTCCAACTCAACAACCTCTCCGTCGCCAAAGACGTCGGAAAGGCCTTCGGAATACTCGCCGGCATCGCCTACGACCGCGTGCCGACTCCGGTTATACTCCTTATCGGTTCTGTAGAGGGGTTTGTCGGGTACGGCGTCCAGTGGCTTGTCGTTAGTAAGAAAATCAGACCGCTTCCGTATTGGCAGGTAATTTAAGCACATAATTTGTTGGGAAGGGTTTTTTTTTTGTCGTTGTTTGGAAGAGATTTGGGTTTTCCATTTTGTTCTTTTTTCTTGTTTTTTGCTAAGCCGAAACGGTGGAGGGGGCGACGGGCACAGCGACTGATCATAGGACACCAGACCCGCGGCAGGTCTTGGAAGGGACCAAAGAACCATAGCAACTACTCCAATGCCCTACCAAGGCCTAGTGGACCACTGCTAGGCTTCGCAGGAGGACCAAGTTCGAGAGGGCGTCGTTAGCGCAACTCGAACCCGCAAATTGCTTGCCAATCCTAATTGTTCATTGCTCACTAATGTTACAAAAGGGCTTAGCCTTCAACATAAAGTTTAATAAGTCTTTTGCGGGACTTTGCTGGTACACATCGATGATTCAGAATTGTTCAATTTTAGGGCTCATATATGTAATTAGATAAGTATAATTTTAGAACACACTGCGTAAATGAATTGTGACATTGACATGAATTAATTTTGACATGACAAATATTATCGACGAACTTTAAAAAGTGAATGATTAGTGGATTTGGGAAGGACCTACAAAATGCTACCTTTGATACATCTTATCGAAACTCATTTTTCTCAACATAAATGCATAAATGAATTGTGACATTGGCATGAATTTTGGCATAATAAATATTCTCGGCGAGCTTTAAAAACTAAAAAGTGAATGATTAGTGGGTCTGGAAAGGACCTACAAAATGCTTAAGCTGGACGATTTAGGGATGGGGGAAATTCTTCACAAATAAGAGCGTTCGGGTTCACGGAATCGGGATCTCTAGTAGCTCATTTGTTGGTCTGATTTCATGTCTATTAGTAACATTTGATGAAACCTGATTTTGATAATCAAATTGAGATGATCATTTAGATGTTTGATCAGCTTAATTCTTTTGAAACAATATTTTATCTAACGAGCTTTACCCAATGAACGGTTCGGATCCTAATGGAGATGATCCAGTCCCTCTAGTCCTTTACAAAAAATAGTCTCCCCCAACAAAGTCCACCATTGTTGTTTACATTTGAACAAACAGAATGCAATCTTGAATTCGCAGAATTTGTGTGCAGATGTGTATATTCCTGTGTATGGGAGGGAACAGTACCACATGGATGAACACGGCTGTCCTTGTTACCTGCATTCGGAATTTCAGGAAAAACCGGGGACCCGTTTCGGGAATCCTCAAGGGCTACGTGGGTTTGAGCACTGCCATTTTCACCGATTTATGCGCGGCATTATTCGCGGATAACCCTTCCACATTCCTCCTGATGCTCGCCGTCGTCCCCTTCCTCGTCTGCCTAACCGCCGTCTTCTTCCTCTGCGAAATCCCACCTTCTTCCAGTACCTCTGCCGAACACGAAACACAAGAGTCTCGATACTTCAGAATCTTCTACGCCGTTTCCGTTGCCATAGGCATGTACCTTTTAGTGTTTGATATGACTGGACCCCACAGCCGCTCTATTTCGCAAGCATTCGCCGTTATACTTCTCCTTCTCTTAGCGTCGTCAATATCGGTCCCTGTATACATCGCAATGCAGAGTTCAATACGTAGTTCAGATACCGAGCATCGTGTGACTGAGCCCTTATTGGATACCGAGAAGAAGCCAGAGGCAGAGGCGGTAGTGGAGGCCGCTCAGAAGGCGGAGGAGGGAGTGGTGGTTGACCAGAGGCGGAGACGGTGGCCAGTGATAGGAGAGGACCACACGGTTTGGGAGGCGTTTCAGACAGTTGATTTCTGGATATTGTTCGTGTCTTTTCTTTGTGGGGTCGGTACGGGTCTGGCCGTGATGAACAACATGGGTCAAATGGGTCTGGCGCTTGGGTACGCTGATGTATCCATATTTGTATCGCTCACGAGCATCTGGGGATTCTTCGGGCGCATCGCTTCGGGTTCTGTTTCGGAGTACTTCGTCAAGTAAGTTTTCAAGTTCAAACTACTCCACTTTGTCATGACAGATAAATCTACTGCACTAAGTAGTTTCTCCCTTTGATATCACTGGATTGAGTCACATTGATTCGATTTACTTTTGGTGATTAAAGTAACATAGGCCGACGCATTTCCTCATCGTTTCGCCAAGCCATGAGCTCAGCAATTCCATGGGTACATGCTTTTTGAAACCGCTGAATTTGGCATGATACCAACTTTAGATGTGTCAAATTTGTCATTCTATCTGTTGCCTTTACATCATACACGATTTGTCGCCTTTACATCAACCTGAATTTAGTACCTTTGAGTGGATCGTCTTCTTAGCGAGTTTTACAAAATGTTTGGATTACCGAAAGGGACCAAGATCTTGTAAGCTTTGATACGTTTTTCTTAATCACAGCAGGTGTTTGTCTCCTTTTAAATTTCATTCTTTTGGTGGTTAATTTGAGAGAGTCAAAATTGGTTGGTGGATGGAAGCAAAAATAACATAAAGCCCTATCGTGTCAAAGAGAGTTGCTCCGTTTGAAATTTGGAAATAGTACTGTTTAGACAGTGAACGATAACTTTTAGTATGAGTTCAATAATGTAGGTGAAATCTTAAAAAAAAAAAAAAAAATGCATCAGTTAGGCAAAATAATGTAGTTTGAGGTGCATTTCGCCCTTCTTTGTATGCCTCAGAGACCCATTTACATGTTACGTTTTTTGGGTACCTGTAGCGTGGATTTTCTAAACGAAACAGTTCAGATCATGACTGTGAGATTTCGGTAGAACCCACCAAGGTGCACTTCACCTCATTGTATATACAACTAGTATATTGGCGCACGCTGATGCACGTTCTTGATGATTTTGTGAGAGGATTTACATGATATTTAGATCCTCGTGGGCTTGCACACTGACAATTTGATAGGATTCTATTGTCACATTCAAATACCTACTGTTGCTCAATTTGATAGGATTCTATGATCAAGTTTAAGGCTGAACCTTTCAGTGGATTTTTTAAGTAGCATTAATTCCTACTGTTGCTCAATTTGTTTTACGCAGGAAAGCTGGAACTCCGAGGCCTCTCTGGAACGCAGTGTCCCAAATCCTTATGGCCGTCGGGTACATTATGATGGCCATTGCTTTGCCCGGTTCTCTGTTCATCGGCTCAATAGTCGTCGGTATATGCTACGGTATCCGCCTCGCGGTCACGGTTCCCACCGCCTCTGAATTATTCGGCCTCAGACACTATGGTCTCATCTACAACATCTTGATCGTCAACCTCCCCCTCGGCTCCTTCCTCTTTTCCGGCCTACTTGCCGGATTCTTGTACGACGCGCAGGCTACTACCACCGCAGGAGGCAGCAATACATGCATTGGGGCTCACTGTTATAGGCTTGTGTTTTTGGTCATGGCTTTTGCGTGCATTGTTGGGTTTGGTTTAGATGTTTTGTTAGCCATCAGGACGAAGGGCGTTTATGCTAGGATTTACGCAGCTAAGAAGTCGAAGAAATCAGGTGGTGAATCTAATGGTCAGTAAATCGTATTAGCGACACACTAACAGGAAGAGAAGATGTATATTACCACGTATAATAATATCAGATAGTCGTATATTTATGGCTCCAATCGCGACTTATTTCATCATGTTTACATCAAACAGGTCTTTTTCGAAAAGTTTATTCTGTACTTCAGGAATATTGCTCCACCAATCACAAAAAGTCGCTCACGATTCCCATATCATAATAGAAAATGCACGAAAATACTGATCCGGGTGAGTAGTTCTACAGAAAATCTATGCCTCTATGGTCCCAAGACCAACAAAATTGCCGAATTGTGTGGTTCTGATTTGCTAGAGTGCGTAGCGACATATACCCAAGCAAATCGAGACCTTACAATTCATTTCACGGACAATTTTCTTGGTCCCAATTCTGTGACTGTAAAACTGCTCATGATTCCAAGGTCTAACCCCCCTTTAGCTGCAACTGACTGTTGCACAAATCATCATATAATTTCCCAGAAAAATGGCAATGAAAAATTCACCACAAATGCATACACACCCATCTGCTTCTCAACAAGAAAATAGAACTCAAGGGGTGGAATGATAAGGAATCATCCAGCAAAGTAATTCCGATAAACTTCTCAAACATATGTTATACACGTGCTACAAGTGTCTTGAATATCATCTTAGCTGTACTGACGATAAGTGCGGCAAAGATGCATAGAGCTCTTACACAATGTGTACAAGCTGAAAATAATATTACAAAATTAAACAAAAAAACAAGGAGAGAAAAATGTTCCAGACATGTCGAAGTTGGTATAAAGAAAATGGCTGTCTAATCATCAAAATAATCACACGACGCATTCAGCAGCCTTCAGAACAACAAATACATGTGGTCTCCATATTCAAGTTGTGTGGTGCCTGGCTAGAGGAAGAATCATTGTTGCCGCCATTCTGTTGAATACGAATATCTACTTCTGAAATGTAAGATTTCTCCTAATTTTGAATTTCTCTGATTTGGGAATCATGCAAAGGGAGTCAAGTTAGTCAACACAGGACATCTGAAGACATGGAACAATAAGAGAACAGACCAGAACCTATGTACAGGACTACAAGGCACTTTCATGGGTCCAACGAAATGTAGAACCCCTTCTCCGACCTGAGTTGAAAGGAGATAAATTAAACAGCCTGTACGGGCTTAGAAAACAACACCCCACATGAAGTGTGGAAACCGTCTGCAATGTTGGTCATAAGAGTGGCCAAATCTGTGAAATCGCTGCTACAATGGAGACAGCACAGGCGATCATTTGCACCAGAGTCAAACCTGAGGGTGGACCTCCACTTGCTCGTCCACCATACATGGTGGTTTTGTTCACTAGGGGCAGCTCGGCAGCTTCTCTTCGTGCTCCCAGCAATTTTTCGCTGCATCATTTTTCCCATACAAATGAGAAGAGAATTCTATTTTACAACTCAACATATTCTCCTGGAAATCATTCATGAGATATGTAATAGTCATTTGTCACTATAGGCTTATAATTGATGGAAGAAATGAAGGAAACACAAGGATAACGATCTGTTTCGCATATAGATATGTATTTTTCTCCTATACAGATTTACCAACTTCTTATGGCATGGTGAAAATTTTAAAAAGAATGTAATCTCTCTTTTTCAAAATTTTCCTGAAAAAGTTAAAAGGAATAAAGACAATAAAAACTCACAATACTATACCAATCCCCCATTACTTCTTAATTGGAAAATGCTTTTTGAAGACCCATTTGGGTTTGTTGATAATTTCAAAACCAGATTTTAATTTGCATTGTAAAGATATCAAAAACTTATCCCTTAGAAGTGTAGCAGTAAGCATTATGCCATTACCACTTTTGTGGCGAGTAGGTGGGCTAACAATGATCCCTCCCTGAGCTGAATAGGAGCTCAAGACTGTGAATGCCAAAAGAGAACATCTCGACAAACCAGTTTACAAAACAGAAAATCTCAATTAGTCTATAACACATTGGGGAAAGGAGGTATAGCTAATGTTTCATGAATGTTTCAAAGATGAATTTGATCCTCGCAGTTCAACAGGTTGGCTTAGAGACTGGGAAATCTGGGAACCAAGCTGATGGCGCCAATTGTTTTGATAAATAAAAAAAAATTAAACACATGCACTAAAAACCTTGGTCAGGTTATTATCGATGTTCTCCCGAAAAATCTTGAGTGTGTAGGTGCCAGTATATAACCACCACCTAAACCATGTAGGCCAGTGGATTTAGCACCACGCCTCCACTTCATTAAAACAAAAGTGTCCATCGAGTATCACCAAGTTATATCAATTGATCATTAGCACCACCAAATCAACATCTCAATATGGACATTTAATAGTGGGACATCTACATGCAGATTTATAGACCAACTAAATCATAGAGGTTGGGCAAATCACCAAGAAGTATTCTCTCTCTCACATGCATAAACATCAAGTATACATGCAGTGTATAATAGTGCCTCAATAAACCCCATTTAGGGAAGTCTGGCTGAAGGATGAAATTCATGAATTCCATCGTTCATGCCTCCGAGTTAGTAATATTACTGTTTTAGGAAAGTTCACTTCTTTTAGTTTCTTAGTCAAGATAAACGCCATGCGGTCTAGATTTTTTTTATTAAAAGTAGTTCTTTCCATTCTAGATTACCAAATTGAGCTGGGGTTGATTTTGTAATTTGATTTCTACCAAGTTTAGTTTTGCTCCAATTGCTAAAAAAGTTTTTTAAGTCCCCTGACTAATTAGTTCTGATTGAATTCTACCCTATTTAAAGAGAAGACTTTCCCTATATTGTCATTGTTTGGGGATTGTTCATGTTGCTTGTTCATTCCCTACACATTTCCCATTGCCCAACATTAAAGTCATAGTTGGCACCCAATTCTTACAATGAACACCAGCAGAAATCAAATGGGAATGACACTGTAAATAAAGCTCAAACATGCAGGGAAGGGGATCCCCATAATGAAGACCACAAACCTTTTGAAGGAGTGGAGCATTTCCCCATTTCCAAAAACGGGAGAAAGAAGGGGAGGCAATAGGAAACATGATAGGATTAATGAACTTAGTTGGAAATTTAAGAAACTGCTGTTGTCTCACGGAAAAAATTCCAGTCAATGGAGCTTTGGGATCTCTTGACTGTACGCACCATCTCTTCAATAGAAAGAAAGCTCCTATCAAAGGAGAAATTTCACAAAACCCATAATATTCTCTCTATTATCACGGGAAGAAATAAACTACTCTGATAGAGCCTGACAATAGAGTTCAGATGGGGTCTAAGACAGTTGACAAGAACTTTCACAATAAAATCATAAAGCACACCACACATGCTAAAAGGCAAAATAGCGTGATACTCTCAGCCCTCAGGATAAGGAAGTTGGATCAAAACCATAATCGTGTGATTCAGTGGGAACAAACCAGTTGCAAACAAATTAGTAACAAGAAGCATAATGGACCTAAGGGACCACAATGTTAGATAAAGAAGGCCTGGAAAATGACAACTATAGGATTTATGGGGATGCATATCATTTAGTTCATGTAAATCCTCATCTGGTTAAATAAATCTTATCTAGCTAATTCTTACTACTCTCATACGGACAAGGGAGTGGAATTGAAGAGGCCACGAAAAAGAAAAGACGGGGGATGACCGAAGAAGCTAAACAACGTTTCCAGAGGGAATCACCGAATAAGGATCAAAGAACCAAATGTTATCAATTTTGAGGCCATTGATTTTATGTCTCCTACTCCCATAAAAGTGGTAACATGAAAAAAAAGTGTCACATTACCCAACAGCAATTTGGCAACTGATAAAAGAGCCTCATACGCTATGTAGCATGGCCCTTTTGTGGGAGGTCACGGATTGGTGTCGGATACTTGTTGACAACAACACTCTCCGGACATGTACGACACTCAAATCCGAAGTCTCCTATTTTTTCACAACTTTTTTTGTTTGGACACTCCGGGGACACTAAAAAATGCTCCAGACACTTGCAGAACAAGTTGGGGAGTTAAAACGAACGAGGAGGCTATAATTAAAACTTAGGGAAGTCTTTTTTGTGCGACGTAATTCACTAATCATAAAGACACATGCGTGATGAAACACTTTTACATAAATGATTTGTTAAATAATTACATTATAGCTCATTTGTTTATTTTTATTCATATATATATATGAGTTACTGTCCCCCAAGGTGTCGTGTCCTCCAATTTTTTAAAATTTGTATAGGAGTGTCTGTGTCGTGTCCTCTTTTTTTTAAAAATTTATGTGTCGGAGTGTCTGTGTCATGTCGCACGTCTGTGCCAATGCTACATAGCTCACACAATTGTTACTATTGATCTGTGTAATGGTCTTCATAAGGTTATTACGACAGTTCTTGTAACCTCTCCAAAAAATCTTCAGGTGCTACATCCTTGGGAATTTGGGGAGTGAGGTTGGAATGCCCTGGGCTCATTTTGAAGCCTCGATATCACTTCTCTAAGAGACAGCTTGACATTTATGATACCCTATGTATCAGTCCCTAGGCACCATGATAAGCATCATATTTATAACTCAGAAGGGTAAGTCTCCATATTTGTAGCTAACCACAATGTTCCGTGAGCAACACCAAAAAGGATCATTCAGATATACCACAAAATCTCACTACAAAGTTTGTAGCCAAAAATCACAATGTTCATCCATATGCTCTCCTAACTAAGGTTTTTCAAATGGTAAACCAATTCATTATTTCACCACTACACCACAACAGAGCACACAATTCACCACA
The DNA here is from genome assembly GCA_025642025.1 of Rhododendron ferrugineum. Taxonomy (NCBI): domain Eukaryota; kingdom Viridiplantae; phylum Streptophyta; class Magnoliopsida; order Ericales; family Ericaceae; genus Rhododendron; species Rhododendron ferrugineum. Next base: position 5,005,032 of record JAOTQK010000020.1, read on the forward strand.
TGTCGTATGCTCCATACAAATATCAGTGCCCTTCAGCACAAAGTTTTGGATTAATCACTGGAAACTTTCTACTCCAAACACAATAATTATATTCAGCCATAGCGTAACAGAACTTGTAACACCAAATAACATAACATTGTTTTATTGTACACTAAAAAGTAATTTACCATCATGACAAAAAATCAAAAATGTTTATAAGTTAGTAACACCCTATATAGTATATAGATTATAGCAGAATACATATTCATAATGACATTACAACCAATTTCACCTAACTGTAATAAGTGTATGTATGTTTTAACTTTTAAGTCCAAGTATTTTGCTCTTAGGGACATAACATCACCCCAGTTATGGTAATCTGGGGTATAAAAAATCGGGGTCGAGACCCGATTGTAGGGGATTAAATATTCCCACCGGATACACAATTCATAATTAGTCCCCCTTCTATATCCGGTCTTATTTAGGGAAATGTCATTAGCAGTTATTAAAATGCTATCCACCTACTTATATCCTCCAATAAAAAAATACTCGAACAACCATTGTATAATCAATCACCCATCTACAACAGTCTTCCTTCCGTACAAATCTTCCCACCGCATACCCAATTCATAATGAGCCCCCCTTCTGTATCCGGCTTATTTAGGGAAATGGCATTAGTACTTATTAAAATGCTATACCTACTTATATCCATCCTGTTAAAATACTCAAACAACTACTGTTTAATTAATCACCCCTCTACAATAATCTTCCTTCCTACTATAACTACAATAATCTTCCTTCCTACTATAACTTATGCCACTAAAAAACAGGCCGTTTGGGTTACAAACCCATACGTTTCTGATAGTTTACTAATGGTTAATCTTTGTCAATGGTTTCATGCACAACAATCTGTCACCTTTCCATGAATCGACAACATCTATGGAAACAAGTACGAAACCATATCATCAAGACTAGTCAAAGGGTTATCAAGTAATTTCACCTGGTGTAAGGCGCCGGGCAAAAAATGATAATATAGTCAGGCCCAGTGCAAGTGAAGGTACTCGTCTTATCATCATAAGCATAACTATATGACCTAGGGCAGGCGTGCTTGAAAAACAACGAGTACGCCGACGGCTGACACGTGTCCGGCGTAGCAAACCCTTCACTACAACAATACTCCGGATTCCCAAACGCCTCACACGCACTCTTACATGCAACTCCCTCACTCGAGTTCCCATAAGCCACCTTCAGTGCCTTCGGACACGCGCCGTTCAAATCCACCAAACATCCTGTGGAGCTGCATCCCCCGCCTGTACCTGTTAGAACATTTTAACCCAAAAAAAAAAATTATTACCCTTCCAGTACTACTTCACTGTTAGAGCATCTCCAGTCCTTTTCACCCACATTTTACTCAACTTTAACTAAAAATTTGAGTAAAAGCGTCATTTGGAATGAAGCAAACCCAAAGCTAATCACAAATTTGAGTAAAAACTTCACTAATGGCATGATTGCAAATTTGGGAGAAAAAAATAGCCTTGCAAAATTTGATTAAAAAATTGAGTCTCTTGATTTGAATAAAATTTGAGTAAAACTCAAATTGGTATAGGTTTGAGTCAATGAGTAGAGTGGATTTTAGGGAAGTTTTACTCATATTTTGAGTTTGAGTTAAAAAAAAAGGGCAAGGGCTACAGATAGGGTTGATAAACGAGCCAAACGAGTTGAGCGTCCAAGCTTGGTTTGAAAACTTAACAAGCTTCAAAACATGTTCAAGCTTAACTTATTTATAAGACGAACTGATCTCGAACAAACTTTAATTTTATTTTTCCTACAGCATATTCCGTACAGGCCGAGTACTAGCTTGTTCGAGCTTCATTTGAAAGCTAAACATGCTTCAAAAAATCGTTCAACCTTAATTCATTTACCTAACAAACCGATCTTGAACGAGCTATTAACTCCCTAACACGAGTTCTAACTCGAGTAGCTTTCTAGCTAGATATGCTCTCATAAAACTACTACATACCAAATATTAGCCGTTCAAAAAAAAAAAAATTGATTTTTAGTATCATTCTTTTTAACTATAAATTGTATTTACAACGACTAAAAGGCCTAAGAGTTAAAGAGTACCTCCCCTCGGCACCACAAGCATCGGAAGGTTATACCCGTCGACCAAACTGACGTCATAAAAATCTAGCCCTTGGTCGCCGTTAAGCGTGAACTCGGCCAGGGTCGCGGGCGGGATGGCGCCGGCGCCGGCGCATTGTACCTTCCCGGAGCCGCAGTCGGCGGTGGCGCATGAGAATTTCCCGGCCGAGTCGACGGAGCAGAGGGTGCGGGCCCACAGCCTGCCCGACCAGGATCTCGGTACGGCTATGGTCTTGGACTTGCCGCTGGTGAGGGTGAACCCGGTCGGGTAGAGTATGGGCCTGTTGGCGCCGGTCAGGATCCCCGGCCATATCGTGCGGCGGCAGTTGTTGACGATCTTGAACGTCGTGGAGTCTACCAGCCCTGTGAAATCGAAAGAGGAGATTTTGTTAGTGATTGAACTGAATGGGATTTTGGGGGTGGTGTGTTGAAATGTTGATGTGATTTTTTTTGTTTTTTTCTTGTTTTTTCACCTGAGAGGAGAGAGAAGGAAAGCAGAAGAGTGAGAGTGGTGGCGAGGATGAACGGACGAGCCATCTAGAGAGAGAGAGAGAGAGAGAGAGAGTGAGTTCTGTTTTGTTTTCAGCCAAATAAACAAAAGTTGACAGGTTGATTAATTACAAAAGAGATTGGCAAGCAATTTGCGGAATTGTACCGTCTCAGTCGTCCGTTTCGGTATTAGACGGTTCGAATTTAAAAAAAATTCATTGGACTGTTTAAATTTACAAAAAAAAACTCTTCGTCGAAAGAGTTTAACTCTTCGCGTGAAGACTTTTATTTAAATTAGGACCGTTCAATCTATATAATAAAACAGAAGGGTGTTTGTCCTACGTGGCACATTTGTCCTATGTGGCACCCATTATGCACATGCACACATACACGCTCACACATGCCGACGCAATTTTAACTGGCGTGCGTAGTGCCGTAGGCACGGGCAAGCACATTTGTCCTATGTGGCACCCATCTATTTAATAAAACAGAAGGGTGTTTGTCCTACGTGGCACATTTGTCCTATGTGGCATCCATTATGCACATGCACACACGTTCACACACGTTAACGCAATTCCAACCAGCGTGCGTAGTGCAGTAGGCACGGGCAATGACTAGTACACTTATAACGAGCACGATACAGCTCCATAAACTACTATTCACTGACAGGTCCGTGTTTTCTCATTAGAAAAAGTTGATAGTGGAGATGTGGACCGGAAGTGGAAGGTCTTTTTTTTCTGCTTTGCTGCTTCTATGGTTTTCTTGTTTACTTTTTTATATAGTGATATCGTTGTCCAGTGGTATATATATATATATATATTTATATTTTTCATTTTTCCCATAAATCGGTTTTGTTCACGTACCCATCTATGTTCGATGGAGTTAATTTTTTGTGCATATATCTTACTCGACGAGCTTTATAGAATGGACGATTCTATTTATAACTATCGATGTTCGATAAAGATGATTTTGTATGTATATATCTTACTCGACGAATTCTAAAAAATGAATGAAATCATTGATGTGGGCTACGTAGAAGCTCACAACGATTCGAGCTGAACCGGACTGGACACAAGAAAAACTGGATAGGAGCTTGATCCGTTGGTTTGGGTTAGAGAGGTGAGAAAGTATCCTCTCCGGTTCTATTTTAAACTCGATGTGTATTTTTTCGAATCGACCAAGATAATTAGAGTTATTTAATTTTACATTATTTAAAATATTAGTACTGTAAAAATTTATATTGAAATTAATATCGATAAATAGAATTGGAAAACAAATTTAGGATGTTTGCACTAACAATAATAAGTACTTATTTAGGCCGTGTCGTTGATCTCTTCTACAATAGAAGAGAATCTTTTTTTTTCCTTTGATCTGAGCTCAAAAAAACAAGGGAAAATGACGGCCCAAAACGTGTTTTGATAATTAATACCCGTCAAGGACAAGTTAAGAACATTTGTTAATGCTGAAAATGTCATTGGCGGGTTTTAATTATCAAAACACGTCATTGGCCGTCATTTTCCCAAAAAAAACTCTTCGTCGGAAGAGTTTAACTCTTTGCGTGAAGACTTTTATTTAAATTCGGACCGTTCAATACACTTAGAACGAGCACGATACAGCTCCGTAAACTACTATTCACTGATAGGTCCGTGTTTTCTCATTAGAAAAAGTTGACAGTGGAGATGTGGACTGGAAGTGGAAGGTCTTTTTTTTGTGCTTTGCTGCTTCTATGGTTTTCTTGTTTAGTACTTTTTTATATAGTGATATCGTTGTCCAGTGGTATATATATATATATATATTTATATTTTTCATTTTTCCTTCCATAAATCGGTTTTGTTCACGTACCTATCTATGTTCGATGGAGTTAATTTTTTGTGCGTATATCTTACTCGACGAGCTTTATAGAATGGACGATTCTATTTATAACTATCGATGTTCGATAAAGATGATTTTGTATGTATATATCTTACTCGACGAATTCTAAAAAATGAATGAAATCATTGATGTGGGCTACGTAGAAGCTCACAACGATTCGAGCTGAACCGGACTGGACACAAGAAAAACTGGATAGGAGCTTGATCCGTTGGTTTGGGTTAGAGAGGTGAGAAAGTATCCTCTCCGGTTCTATTTTAAACTCGATGTGTATTTTTTCGAATCGACCAAGATAATTAGAGTTATTTAATTTTACATTATTTAAAATATTAGTACTGTAAAAATTTATATTTAATTTTACATTATTTAAATTTGTTTTCAGTTTATGTGGGCCATGTGGTTGATCGGAGTTAGGTCACATAATCTTTCAGTAGAAATTTTTGTAGTTTTCAAGCTTTGCTCTATCTTTTGCTCTTAATCCCATTTTTATTTTCAGTAGGAACTCTTTCTCACGCTCACACATTGTTTCGACGAAGAACACGAGAGATGCAAGCTCATGTAGTCCGGTGGACGGACTCCTCTAGTTTCGCGATTAATTGTGTCACAGAGAGAGGGGAGTCGCTGAAGGTGGTCGTTAGTGGTCAAAAGCAGCACGCGGCCAGTGGTGGCGGGTTAAAGAGGAGAGAATAACGTTGTTTAGAAAACAAGATCCTGTTATTGTACTTTTTCAATTAACTTTACTAACTTTGCCTTTTTTTTTCTGATCTGTAAGTTTCGAGTAGCAAGCACTCGGTAGGAGCAGATGTCTTGGATTCCAGAGGATAAATTTAGGGCCCTTGGCTTTACCTTTCCCACGTTTCGCAGGTGATAAAAATCATAAGCTTGGATGCTTTTATAAAAGCAGGTTACAAAGAGTGTTGAAAGTTATTCAACCATGTCCTACATCATCTACCAGTACATTACAAAGAGATTTGAGAATTGTTAACTACTATAAATGTACCGTTCAGTTTACGCGTTCTTCAATTGCTAATGGCAAATAGGAAAACGAAAGCGCAACCATTATCTACCAGTACATTGATACGGATCTATAAAGAAATGCAACTGGTCCAGAAAATGAGATGTCACAATTTAAAGTTGGGAGATTTCTTTTGACTTTCTGTGTTCACATCAATATTTGGAGAAAACAATAGGTAAATTCACGAAAATAACTGAAGAACTAGCCCAATATTCAAATAGCAAAACAATTTTGCCACGGCCACAAACACTTCTACGCACAAACTCTCTCACGTTAAAGTGGGGCCCACACCAAAAAAAAAGGATTGACGCGTGCAAAATCAATATAACTGGTGGTAGACAACAATGTTTTTATCATCCTGACTCTGGAAAGAAATTAAGGAATACAACCTTTTGAAATCGTGGAGTTCCTGATGAAAAGAGCTTCAATTTGCCATCTAGTCTGTTGCGAAATAGGGGATACTGCCAAGCGACCGAACCGACCGTTCATCTCAGCAATCGACAACTCAGATCTTAACCGAACAATGGACGGTTCAGATCTGTATACACTCAGATTCAATCCGAGCCGTCTATGCAAAAATGAATGGCCAGATACCGCTCGGCATCCTCGGGTATCCTTTCTTTGCTACACAACAGAACTGTGTAGTCAATATTAAAGTACTGGCTCCCCTATACTCTGTGGGATGAGGGTCTGAATTGAAGATCTTTATCAGCGCAGAACTTATGCACAGGTGATTTTCCACAATGGAAACCCGTGACTGTGGTCTTGACCAAAACCCATTGATGACCAAAGTACCATCAACAATGCTACAGCTTTATAAAAGTGAATGGCCGCCTTTGATCGGACCGGAAAGTAAATTAGTTGAAATGCATGTAAATTAGCCAGAACACTCTTGTCTCTTGACTATCGGAAAAAAAAAAAAAAAAAGTGGAAATGCTTTTCACCATAGCCTAGAATGATTTTTGTCACTCCTATTTGTCTTAGATCAAAGATCAATTCACTTTTGACGGAAAAAAAAAAAAGATCACTTCACCTTTGTCAATAAATATCAAAGTCACGTTTATAACAAAATACAGTACTACTATAAGAAAAATAAGATAAAAAGTCACGGGTCTCCAACTTGAAAAACATTCGAAAAAGAAAATTCTATGGGAACCGACGAGAAGTGCACCATCAATGCATATATCGGCGAGCGGCAATCACTTTCGGGTCCCGCAAATTCAAAATGAAAGCTTGATATAATACATGCAATTATTCGATTGAACTAATTTTTCACTAGACCACTCAAAATATTTTAAAATTAACAAACTGATTGAATCATTTATGCAAGACCCGAAAGTAGGTCCTGCGCACTGATCTTTGCATTTTGGTTGGCACCCACAGAAGGGTTGGAAAACATTGGGGGCTAATGCAAAACCTAGAAACTTCTTTTCTTTTGGAAAGAAACCTAGAAACTTTAAACTAATCATTTATATAAATAGGAACATTTTAATCTTCACAAACACCTGTACCACAACAAAAACAACAATCAACAAGCAAGAGAATGCCTCAACCCAGCAAGAACCCAAACAAGTTTTACACGGTGAAGCAGCTAAGTGAAAGCGACGAGGGAGGAATGAAAATCCAAACAAATACACTATTTGACAGCAATTTGGGGTGGGATTAATAGTGAGAAATTAGCTTGACGAGAGGAACACCAAATAGTTCACATATTAACACCAAAACAGAACGCGGTAAATACTTTAGTTAGCAAACTGACCCTGCAACAAACCAGGTAGCAGTTGGAAAAAAAGATGCTGTCAACTGCGGTACTCACTCAATATCACCATCCCATTCCGGGCAGCTCTAGTCGTCTTGCTCACAACTTCCCCCTACTACCGATCCTTCGTAGCCGGAAACAAAGATGGGAAGCCAAAAGAATGGTAAGTTTCTCTATGGATCTAATGGATATGGGTACCAAGTGAGAGGTGCCAACGGAGATCTAAACTGGTTAGCTCTAATGACATTCAAGTACCAATGTGATCATTTCTATCAATGATGTCTACCGAAAGACTTCCACTAGAGATTGTTTTCTCAAAAGTTGAATGTCCAGATGAATCACAAATTTTATTTACCAAGTGAACCCAAAAACATACGAGGTTGAACTGTGTATCGAACCCACCAAGTTAAAAGTTAGTAGCACAGCTACCAGAGACATTACAGAGTATTACTGAATTACTTCTACAGAAAATGATGCAAGGGAACATATATAGTTTGACACAAGAATCCTGGGCAACAGGCTCAAGTTAAACACATTACTGAAGTCTCCAAGGCCAAGAACACTAGCATATCAAATGGGAAGATATCGGACAATGACATGACAAAAGCAAACAACTGATGAGGCCAATGCGAGTGAGCCAAACTAGACCACTGCAGTTAACAGTCTGAAATTCATTTTCATCAATGCCTACAGTACCCAATAGCCCTATTTTTTTGAATAATGACAAAAATAAGCCTAAAAATCGTACTTATTTTTGAAGTAGGTGGCTATTCTCTATTTCTCCTGCTTTAATAGGGTATGGTTAACCACCAGTTATTTGGGTCAGATGTATTTACTTTTCTTGTTTCTGGAAAATTGGTGATGGGTCAGATTACTTTTCCATTTGAATAAAGACATCAAAAATAAGCCACTTGGCTTATTTAGCCCTAAACTTGTGGATCTCAAAGACATCTATAATCGAATCCAAGCCAAGAATAATCAATTAAAACAACAATAAACACAAGGAAGATGAAGTAGAAAACAAAGGTATGCATGTGTGGTTAACGTTATCAGCTGTTAACTGGAATTACCTAAAAATTGACTTCCAAATCTAAGTTCGCATATAATAAGGAACGGTTATGCAGGATTCAATAGACCACCATTCTTTCATAGAAACTAGCTAAAGCACATGGTCCATGGACGCAGAAATGACTGTATATGTATGAATGCCGGAATGGATTCAGGGCAACACATGAAAACCGATTAAACAGAGCAAAGATTAGATAAATATTACAAGTTCTCAACCACCAAATCCATATATATAGTAACCATTATCTTTCACACTTTGGCAATCAATTGCAGATCCATGTTCCAAGAGATGAGCACACCGCAGGTTAGACACATCATCAGGTTGGACAACAAATGTTTCAACTTGCTTGCTAGAGACACCAAATCCCATTGTTGTTCTTTTTTGTTTATCAGTCTATTCCTACTCAAATGTGGTCACCAAAGTATTAGTGTTGTATAAAGCTCCAACTAATGGAGGACATGAGGGGTGTTCCTTATCCCCGAACTTAACTTTGTCCTCATAATTTCGATTCTAAGTGTACAATTTTAACCCAAAAATAAATCCACAAAAAGCCTAGTCAGTCAAAACTCAAAAGACACAACACCAAGCACATCGTACCAAAACCGATCCAGCAACACAAAGTATATAGAGCAATTCACATTTTCACCCACGTCCTCTTTTACCCATTCCAAATAAGAAATGGATTCAAAAGACCACCAATCTTTCAAAGAAACTATCAAATACACATGAACGCAGCAATGCCTATATACGTATGAATGGATTAAGGGCAACACCTGAAAACCCATTAAGCAGAGCAACGAGTTTATGCTTCGAAATTACAACCACAAAATCCAGTCAAAACCAAGCACTTAAAATACCATACCAAAAACAAAAACAGGTGACCATATCAAGACCCCTAATAAAACCCCTGACAAAAACAACATACCCATGTATACGGTTCACCGATTCAGAGACACAAAAGATAAAGACCAATAACTTAACGAAAACCAAGAAAAACAGAAAGGGTATAGGAGTGAAGATTCACATTTTTACCCCCACCCTTCTTTACCAATCTCAACGAGAAGCGTTGGGGCATTCCCTGGCGAAATGACCGTCCTCTCCGCAGTTGTAGCAGCCTCCACCACCACCGCCGCCGCCGCCGCGGCCGCCGCCTCCACCTCCGTACCTCCCACCACCACCACCGCCACTGCTGTACCTCCCGCCACCGCCGCCGCCACCTCCCTCGTAACAGTCCCTAGCCATATGCCCCGACTCCCCACACTTAAAGCAAGCATTACCGCCGCCGCCGCTGCCATACCCCCCACCACCGCCGCCATACCCGCCGCCGCCGCCATACCCACCTCCGTCGCCGCCACGTCGGCCACCGCCCCTTCCACCTCCACCGTTATACCCACCACCTCCGCCATACCCACCACCTCCACCATACCCCCCACCACCGCCGCCGCGTCCGCCGCCTCCTCCGCCACCGCGGGTGCTGCCCTGGACGGGGCCCTCGTTGGGGCCAGTGACGTCGGCGGCCTTGGTGCGGCCGTCGCCGCCGGATTCGATGACGAACTCGACGGTCTCGCCGTCGCCCAGGCTGCGGAAGCCGTCGGTGCGGATCGAGGACTGGTGGACGAAGAGGTCATCGCTGCCGTCGTCGGGGGTGATGAAGCCGAACCCCTTCTGGTCGTTGAACCACTTCACGATCCCCGTCATCCTACCGCTGTCGCCTTCAGCCATTGATACGAAAAAACGAAACCCTAGAGATTGATCGAATCTCTCTGTGTGAGAGAGCAAACCCTAGTCTCTCTCCTCCCCTCTCTCTCTCTCTCTCTCTAGATGAGTGTAGGTGTGTGCTTCGGCTTCTGATTTATCGACGACTTGCTACAGCCTGAGACTGACACATCAGCACTATAATAAATGAAGGAGTAAATTGCAGTGACCTTCCCTAAGGGTTCTCATAATTTTAGAATCTCCCCATAGGTTTTGGAAAGTAGAGATTTGATTGTTAGATTTGTATAACTTTGCGTAGGCCTTGCAATGGCATTGGCATGGGGTATGCCCTTGTACTTTGTATTCCTTTGATTGGGCTTAGCCATTGTTCTCCTCAGCATTTTGGACTTTTCGAGCGTTTTGTCCTTATTCAAAAAAAACTATGCTTATTAGTTTTGCGTCAAACTTTTGTTAATGAAAAGTAAATTATTTTTACATTTATCTAAGTAATTTTTGGAGCTATCCAATATAAAGCCTGAAATATCGGGCTTTGGGGCTTTACCTAGCATATCTCCAAAAATATTTGGGTATTTTTTTACCTTTTAGATCCATTTTGAAGAGACAAACCAATAATTCACAAAATTTTGACACAAGACTAAACAAAGCAAAAACAAATTAAATAAAAACAAAACTCAAAAGGCCCAAGGACTTCCAAAAAGCTAAGAGAAACAGCACATAAAAATGAGTTCTCATCAAAATGAAAAAAAAAAATAGACAGTGTCGGCGTCACTTTGGTAAGTAAACGTTCTAAGATGCCCATTTGATATGTGGATAAGGAAATTCTTTTGAGTTGTTTTTGTTTATAGTATATCTCCCTCTACATGTAACATACTTACAGTATTTTGTAAAGAAATCTCATAACCTAAACTCCTAGACTAGAGTAGGGAGACGGCTGTATTTTTCTCAAACTTAAGGGAGAGTTATGCAGTTATCAGCAGCCTCAGGAGTGATCAGTGCAATTTACGTACGCCACATGAAAAGACGAGATCCATTTTTGGGGAATCGAACCGACGGTTGGCGCTTGATGGTTTAGATCTGACGGTTGGGGATCCGTTAATGAAGTGTGTTTATTTACCGTCTGCATCGTTTTATTGGCGTGATTAATGTGAGTAATTTACTTGATTACATGATTATTATTAATTACAGTACATAATCATAGTTTTGCTGTTTTTTTTATTTTAGGAGATACATTGCATTTAGTGAGCTTCATTTATTAATTTGACACAATAAACCATACAGGTAAATGAACATAGCCACTCTTAAAGGCCCTGTTTCGTTGAGAATTCTTAAAAAATAAGTACTTATTTGTAATTTTTTAATTTTTTTTCATCGTCCAGAAGATTTCATCAAGATCTGTCAAACAAGATCCATATTGCACAAAAAAAATTATTTTAGTAAGTTTATTAGTTAATCTATCAAATAAGCACCATCCCCCGTTCCTATAACATACATACAAAAAAACGATTGGACGAGAGAGATTCCATTTTTTATCTTCCATATCTCCGGTGCTAGCACAGCTGTACACGTAACAAATAACGCGTATTTTCTCGGATGAGAAGATGTAATTTGAACACAATATCTTGTGCTTTATCGAACATTTGGAAAGTGGAACCAAATTGCTCTATTTGGTTGTATGACTTTTGTTGCCAAATAGGTACAGTAATTGATAATTTTAGTTCAATTATTGGTTCTATACATAAAAAATAATTTTAGTTTAACCTATGTTCGTAATCAGTCATGGTCATGAATAATCAGTCTTTCAATAAAGTAAATTTTTGTGGCTACGGTGCCGTTCCGGTTTCTCAAAATATGAATTTTTAGAAAATGAATGTAATTTTAAGCTAAAAAATCATGTGTTTACGCAAATAATTTTCCTACCAATATGGATCTTGTTTGATAGATCTCATTGAGATCTTTTAAATGGTGCAAAAAAAATTTAAAAATTATTTTTTATTTTTATCATATTTGATCTTGAAATTACCTTCTTTTAGAAAAAAAAGATTTAAAAAAAAGCGGAACGGAGCCTACTTATATTTCAAACGGATTTCTAGTTACTTTTGGAAGTTTTGTGAACGTTACTCTTGCTTTTGTTAACTGTTTTAGTTATGAAAGTACATAAACTGTTCTGCAGAATCTTGTGGTTCTATTTGATAAAGTTGCCAGCTTTTTATTTTTCGTTTATGAAAAACGAGAAATGATGTTTATTTATTAAAAATATAAAAAATATGTTTGATGACCATAATAGTTTTTGTTTTCTTTATTTTTTGGGCTGCCGAAAGTGTTTTCAAAATAAATGAAAACGCAATTTTTGTATTTCTAGAATTTTCGAAAACTAATGGAATTGATTATGTACTTCGTAAATAAAAACAGTAACACACACATGTTCATGGTGCCTGTTTCAAAAAATATCGAAAACAAAAACAAAAAACTGGTCAAAAAATATCGAAAACAAAAACAAAAAACTGGAAATAAAAGTTTTTCCAAACAGAGCAAGTTTTAAGCATTAAAAAAAAATTTGAAATCATTTTGGAAAATGTTTTGTGGGTTATCTTATGAACTCGTACTTTGCAATTCTACGTATTGTGCGTAATGTTTGGTTTATAATGAGTTAGAGTCGATAACTCAATTAGATTAGCCTTGCAATTTGATTTTGGTCAAATTCTGCAATGTATTGTCAAATACTTACATAACCCAATCAATACGAGGGTGAGTTTTTCTTAAAAAGTTTGTCTATAGTTTCACGACTTGTTTGGTAGCGGTATAAGGGAGGGGGATATTGAACTCTTCCCGGATGTATAAATCCTAGTACACTATACCCGTTGTCTGTTTCCTTACTTTTCACCCCAGATATCCATAGCCCCTTGGAGGGGTTTTTTTTGGGACACCCCTTTGGACCTGTTTGGATAGAGGCTACCGAACGGAGCCTAAGTAATACCCCTTCTAAGACCATGGGCCCATGGTTAAGTCATGATTTAAGAACACATTTTACCGGGTATTAGTTAAGTCTCGGATTCTCTTGTATCTCCTAATACCCCCAGCGGGAGGAATATTTATGGGGAGATTTTAGGGTGTTATTACATAATATCCCCTCTCTCTTTCATTTCAACCACAAAACAATCTTATCCCTCATCCAAACCAAGTACTATTTAATCACTCGTCATATCAATGTGGGCTCACCCTTCTTACATAATACTCTCTACTATTATATTCCTCATCATAACTAATACCCCTGATTCTTATTCCGCATCCAAACGGGCCCTTTGGGTGTCCAATTCTTATCCGGCATTCTTACCAAAAACCCCTATGGCCCTATTGGAGAGAGAGGGGGGGACCAGAAAAAGTGATAGTGCTAACGACAAGGGTGGTTGGTTTTACATCATTTTACATTTTTCATTCTCTCATATCCTCCTCAAAAAAATTATCAAACCAAGTGACTCTTAAACTCTCCTTTCTAAAAAGATTCTCCCTCTAACCATATCCAGTATCCACCTCTTTATTCCTCTCTTTCCCTTCGTGATCTCTCCTCGAAAACATATTCTGCTAACAAACGAGCCGTAGAGACTTTTGACATTTGCCGCTAAATGAATTTTTAGTTGATGAATATGAGGAAGACTAATTTGTCTCTCAATTCGTATTTTTATGAACTTCAACCCGTTTGCTCCGTTTAGACGAAAGGATAAAAGCTTAAGAAACCATTCCATTCCGTTGAAAAAGTCACTTTTTGCGCTAAAAAATGGTTATTTCTCAAAATATATGGGTAAAAGTAAAAAAAAATACTTTTTCAATTCCTTTTGTTGAGAATAATCAATAACCTATAAAAGTTTGGCGTAAAACTAACTTTAACAAAATTTTCATATTTAAGTTAAATTTATAAAAACGAAGTTGGAGGAGCTGCTGTCTCTTAAAGGGACAACAACTTGCTGTCTCGGCCAAGAGAAACGTTTACTTCGTAGAGCTCGTCGAGTTGAACAAATATGCTAAAAATCAGCTTGATCGAATATCATTAAGTGCTTAATCGAAACCTTTTTGTCTTGAAAAGAATGAATCCGAAACACTGGATCAAATCTACTAGAGCCCATTATTGGCAAGTTATATGTGTTCTGATCAGGCACTTAATGATATCCGATCAAACTAATTTTTTGCACACTTGTTCAACTCGACGAGCTCTACGAAATGAACTTTTTTGATTATCGGAACAAAACGGAACCCCCTAGGCCGGGACAGCACGCTGTTGTCCCTTGAAGGGACAGCTGCTGCTCCCCCAGTCCTATAAGAACGCAGCCTTACAATAAAGAAACAGTAGAAAGTTTTGACAGACTAGTCAAAGGGTCAGCTGACAGTGAAGGCATATCTGAGATGGGACTAATCAGTGGGGATTGAGTCCAGTCCTTCCAGCCTTCAGGGAGACTAAATTTGACCAAAGATTACTGTACTACAGGTTTTCCCTCTTGTTTTTTTTGGGTGCAATAGGTTCTCCCTTTGCATATCGAAAAGAGAGAGCAATTTTGTTCACCCTCTCCCAAAGAGGGTGAACGTTACCCTCCTACCTCCGGTGCCGACATCGACGATCGG
>JAOTQK010000020.1:5025883-5042860 GCA_025642025.1 Rhododendron ferrugineum
CCAAGACGAACACAACGGTATGTGGGTCGGTCCATGTGGACGTGTGGGACCCACTTAATAAATAGCTTAAAGTAGTGCAAAATCAAGTTTTTTCCAACAAACAATTGGTAACATAAACGAATAAATACTACTCAGTTGGAACCTTAGGCAATTCAACATAGTGATGAAAAAGAAAGAGATAGTAGAACCCAAAGTGCTTGGAATTGCAAGCCTTGGTTTATCAGCAGCAGTGCAGTGGTATTGTGAAACCTGAAGAAAACAAAGTTGAGCCCCCCTACACATGGGAAGTAAGGAAATCAATTTTGGCCTCATATCGAATCGGAAAGTGGCCACTCAAATCCAGCACAATGAGAACAAAATGTTTTTACAATCGTCCAAAAAATGAAACTTCATATGGATACGAAATATGTCACTGTTGCATTTTTGTCCCCGACTTTGCATGGATGAAATATGCTAATGTTCAATTTAACTTTCGATAGACGAATTCAGACAAAAACTGCTTGCCTTTTAGTTCAGCGCAAACCGAGAGACGCAACTGAAAACAATTATAGCATGCTTGCCTTTTAGTTCAGCGCAAACCCTACATCCTGTACATGATTAATATACAACAGCAACCCTTGATACACCAACAAAAAGACTTCACATATAAACAAACAGAATCAGAAAAGACCCGTTACCAACTTACTGAATCAGAACAAGGAGAACGAGACTAACACTATCTTCATGCCTCACCTTCAATCCTGGCATAAGTAAGCCCAACACAGGCATCAACAAAATCCTCGTCAATAAAATCAGTAGACAATACCTGCAGCCAATCACCGCAACCCCGGGTGAAGCACTGACTAATGAAAAGACGAGCGTACCCATGGATCCGATTCGTAACTGGTTTTACGTACATAACCGGGTTATCCGCTTGTGGGGTTAAGGTATTCTCCACCCGGTAAAAGTGTTTCCTGGAGCCAACCGGTGGCTGCTCACTCAAGTACTTCAAATTGCTCTCAAACTTGGTAAATGGTAAATCAGTGTCAATCCAATTATCCGTCAAATACCCAGATCCCCATAATGGCCCCCCAACGTCCGGCTCGGGTGAAATTCTCGGCTTCCAAACACAAATAACTCTCTTTGGCAATATTTCAGCAATTGTCTTTTCAAACACATTATCATCATTATGAATGAGAAACTCACCCAATTGCTCCTCCAAGTACTTGTCGAACTCGGGCGGGTCCTTGTGTCCAAACTCTGTTCGGATCTCTAGAATTACAATCTCCGCTTGGGTTTCGGACAAAAACTGCTTGATGTCGTTCATAACCACATCAATGCAATAGGTCAGGAGGATTCCGTGACAAACACGGTGGTCCTCCTGAACTCGGATATCAACGACGCGGGTCCCTATTTCGAGTTGACCGTAAATAGAGAGAGTTTGGCATTGGGCGAAGGGGCGAGTAATGAGTGGGATTCCTATCTTGTTGGTCGCAGAGTCGTGGGTTCCAGGCCATACAATCTTGTTTAATTGAACCTTCTCTGGGTTGAGGCCTAACATCCAGTTTTTCCGATCAGGAGGGCGGTAGTCACAACCGGGGAAGTTGCAGCCATTGCTTTGTTGAAGATCTCTTAAAGCTTTTTCTTCGGATGAAACCGATTTTATTCGGTCCATCTGCTTAGAGACCTCACCACGCATCCTGAAAATCAGAGAAGCACAAGAAGAAAAAGAACAACAATCCTAAATTCTCCCTCCTCCCTGGATGTTGCTTCTTCTTCTCCCTCTCCCTCTCCCTCTCCTTCTCCCTCTGCTTCTTTGTTTTATGTTGTTTATGGGGTAACTTGTGATTAAGAGGTCTAGGTTATCTGGGTTTTAATAAATTCATTAATGTTTGGTGGTGTCACTAAGGTTAGACCAAGACCTCATATGGCTTCACCAGATAAATACCGGCGAGAATAATGATTGCATGCATATCCACAAGTTTTGGATTTTTACTGATCAATATCGGATTCACCGATTCGCAGTCAATTAGACCGATCCAGTTGTTCTAGAGTTCTTTTAACGCCGAAATAATTCTACAAAATAATGACCATTACAACTTACACCCGATACTTGACTGTATCGTTTGATACTCCCAATACCATTCTGATACCATGATTTAAAACTACGGTAAAGCATCTCCAATTATGCTTCAAGATTCATTTTCTCCCAACTACTATATATATAAATTATATTATATATTGAGATAAGACTAGCTCTTTTGTAATTGTTTGGGCTTATTGGCCCACTGTTTAGCTGGCGAAAGTTACATAAGTTTGTTGATGTTGATGTTGATGTTGATGTTTATATAAGTCGTCCTATCTTTCACCTATAATAGATTATACAGTCAACAGTGTGGGAAAAGGATTCACACCTATATGTGCCACACGAAACAAGATGTGGTCTGTATCAATTTGACCCTTCAACAAACCTGCTATTCAATGATCGAATGATCCAACCATAGAAGGATATTCCAGTAATCAGGCCTTAACACTTTATATATATGTACCAAACAAAGCCTCCACCTAATGATATTCATCCTCTCTATGAAGCTAGGATACCAACATGGGGTGTGGATACGATACAGATACGGCCATATGAGTAAACAAATGGAAACAGGTACAGTAAGATTAGAATACCTTACGACTAAAAATTACTTTTATGAACTTTTACCAATCGACTACGTATACTTACAATAATGGTAAAAACCGTTCTATTCTTCGTATGCAAAACTATGCACACAAGTTTACTGTGTTACTCATTGAAATTCAATTTTATTGATACATATGTATTACACAACAAGGATATTCAAAAACTAAAAAAACTATAAACATATATGTATTTTACATTTTCATCTCACTATTATCTCTCTCTCTAAAAAGTAATTAAAGTATTAAAAACTGTACTTGTCTGTATTCCTAACAATTATAAGTACCGCAATCTTAATTCTAGAGAAGTTCGGTTACATGAGTTAGAGTATCTAAACAATATTCGCTACTTCAAAAATAAAAGATAATAATTTTCCAATTGTGGATGCTGCTGGAATATGCATTGACGAATATCGGAGGAGTATCGGTACAATATGGATACGCAGGGACGGAGGTAAGGCCAAGGGTGGGGAAGCCCGGGCCACCCCAACCTTGCTAGAATTACCCTATGTGCAGTATATACTACACATCAAAAAGTAAAATAAATGTCATATAAAAAAGGCCAAAGTTTACTTTAGCTGGTAATGGGTTAAGGTGTAGGGGAAAATAATTGTACTTCTTTTTTATGTGTATATCTATGTTTTGCCAAGTATGAATGGAAAATGGCTATGCTGTTCTTGTAGAATCCTATCCCTTAGATTTCATTTTGACTTGCGGTTCTCCCTCTATAGAAATCATAGCCCCGTCTCTGCGGATATGACTTCCATGGAGAAGTATCCATGCTTCATAGTCCATCATTGCAATGTTATCAACTTCCTTTTATTAGTATGGTTTGGGTCAAGGTCTAGCACTAGTATTAAAAAAAGCAATTGAAAACAACTAGAAATGTGCATAACTGATTCAGCCATGGTTATCATCTAAACATTACCTAAGATTTTGTATGCAAAATTAATACTTTACCGTCCATTCCAACAACCGCATAGAAGAACTTCGTAGTTGATTGAAGACAGGCTCCATGATTAGTAAGTCGTCCCTCTTCTGGGAAGTGATCACGATGATTACAATGATAGACCTGAAGAAGATAAAAATCCATGTATTAGGCCAGGTAAAGGAGTCAGAAAAAGCCATTTGAAAAACATCAGAAGTTGCATTTGGAATCATCTTGTTACCACATAATCTATCAGATAAGCAAGGAGACCTTTGAGGGACCCTATACCACGAAGAATCAATTGATCTTTAGACAGGCTCCATGATTAGTAAGTCGTCCCTCTTCTGGGAAGTGATCACGATGATTACAATGATAGACCTGAAGAAGATAAAAATCCATGTATTAGGCCAGGTAAAGGAGTCAGAAAAAGCCATTTGAAAAACATCAGAAGTTGCATTTGGAATCATCTTGTTACCACATAATCTATCAGATAAGCAAGGAGACCTTTGAGGGACCCTATACCACGAAGAATCAAATGATCTTTAAAAAGGATCAATGCACAACAGCATTTTCAAGTTAAAGGCCCTGATACATGTAATGTGCCCTAAACAATACCCACTAATGCCAACAAAAATAATATGGGCCGCACTTCTTGCAGAAGTTGCCTACGTATCCCCTTAGGAAATCAAGCCATTATGCAGTTCAGGAAAAGGTTCACTTGAGTATTAACACTCTCCTTTTTTGCTCTACATTTTGCCTAGATCTGTCCTTTGGGTTTTACAAACTAGCGAGCTTTCAAAAATGTACCATCATTTTGCGTAAGTTGCCCTTTCAGATTTTCAACCTAGCCGGGTTTTTAGTCTAAATTTTGCCAAGGATATTGGCCTTTAGGGTTAATCGTCCTAGTGAGCATCTCTCAAGGATAATACTTCTTAAGTTGATCTATCGGCTTAGCGAACTCAAAACCATCAAGGTCAGTGAGGATCACCCCTCACCCCTCCATCTCCCGAAGTACCAAATCACCTTCCTTCAGGTTCCGTGGTTTCACCTCGTTGAATGCTCGAGCTATTCGTCGCTGATACCCTTGGACATGATACTAAAAACAGATAACCTGTACACTAAAAAACAGATATAGGCAACAAACAATCTGTTTGACATCGTCTTTTAGGGTTTATCGTCCTAGTGAGCATCTCTCCAAGATAATACTTCTTGAGTTGATCCAAATTCGTCGGCTTAGCGAACTCGAAACCATCAAGGTCAGTGAGGATCACCCCTCACCCCTGCATCTCCCGAAGCACCAAATCACCTTCCTTCAGGTTCCGTGGTTTCACCTTCTTGTTGAAATGCTCGAGCTATTCATCGTTGATACCCTTGGACATGATACTAAAAACAGATAACCTGTAAACTAAAAAACAGATGTAGGCAACAAATAATCTGTTTGACATCCTCCCTACCATGGTAAAAAATGACTGGAGATCTATGAACGGTATAATTGGAGGCATGTCACAAAACAGTAAAAGCTAATTAGCTTCAATATTTTGACAATTTCTGAGCACAGTATGGAAAATGTACTTCGAGTCCATGAGTTTGCTAAGATGGATTACTAATCACTATGAAACTCCCACCTACCCTACTGCAGGCAAGAAACAATGTCGACGTGAGATTTCTTAAGATAATTAGTGATCACCATTTTGTTGATTTTGGTTCATTCCAGTTTTTTTTTTGGTAAAGTAGGAATGCTTAGATATTGGATTCCAAGCACGCCTCCTGTTTTTTACTATGGAAGAAAAAGATAGTATTGGTGTAGGTTACGAAAGTGAATTGCTCCATGACATTTTGCTTATCACCCCAGGATAACAAAGATCACCCTGCTAACGCCCAAACTTCAGCTCTACTGATTTATTAGGTTTCAATAAGTTTAGGTGAAGAGAGGATTACGTCAAGGTGATCCTCTCTCCCCCTATTTGTTCCTTCTTGTTACGGAGGGTTTCTCTTCCATGTTGCAACAAAGAATTGATGCTAGCAGGTTCTCTTATCATCGTAGGTGTAGGGATCTTCAGCTTTCTCATATCATTTTTGCTGATGACTTGTTCATCATGAGTGGGGCTGACCTTTAGTTTCACACCTACAATCAAAATTTCAGAAAAGCTAGACTCATTAACCAAAAATTAGAGCCCCGTTACAGTACTCCTTCTGTTAATCCTCAAGGGATTGCTTGGTGGTTAAGGCCACTTATTTGTTCCTTCCTAGGTCTCAGTTCGAAACCTCCTAGGTTCTATCAACTCTTGTGGGGTCAATCTATGTGGAGCTTTACCTTGGTTTTAAATGGGTCCCCTAGTGGACCTTGGGATTGGTCCCCAGGAATTATTATTTGGGGTGGGCATAAGTTGACCCGGACATGAGTAATCAACAAAACATTTCTCCTGTTCTTGGATCATTACCAGCCTATTCCATGATACCGCATCAACTCTTGTGGGTCAATCTATGTGGAGCTTTGCCTTTGTTTTAAATGGGTCCCCTAGTGGACCGCGGGATTGGTCCCCAGGAATTATTATTCAGGGTGGGCGTAAGTTGACCCGGACATGAGTTATCAACAAAACAATACTCCTGTTCTTGGATCATTACCAGCCTATTCCATGATACCGCATCTTCTCTCTCAGGCATTTTACCAAACAGCTTCCTAGTTGGTTTTATCATCCCTAACTTCGCATACCCAGAAAGCCTGTTGTTCCAAGAATACAATATTCGTACAGGCATATCCCCAACTACACTACACATATGACCAATTGATTCTACAAGAAAGAGTAGCTACAAACAAATTTGTTCCAAGAATGCAACGTCTAACATGCATCGTACCAAATACTACTAATTTACGTGCTTCAAAATAGTTGCCACTTCCACAATACAAACCTGATCAAGCGGTTCGATATGAAGCAGAAGGGTTGATCCTCAGAGAGAGATGAATTCAAAAGGAAAGCGAGAGTGCTATTGAGGGTGTTCCATACATTGCCCATTTTACCCTCTCTCTCTTTTTTTTTTAAACCCAAACAAAACTTGTGACCACTTAATGAAATAATGGCAATTTTGAAAAGTAAAAAATAGAGTAATGATTGAAGAAAAATAAAATAATAATTAAAATTCAAAATTCAAAACTCTTAATCGAGCAAAGTCATGTCTCAATGAAAAAGTTGGTTTCTCAAAGAAGACCCAATTTTTAAGAATTGTTAGGAGTACCTAGTGTGCATTTATAACGAAAATAGGTAGAGCCCACATACGAATTAATACAACACATCGTACTGTGAGATTATGTATGTTGTAGTGAGCATGAACCTCGTTATTTTTAATAGTGTGCCTACTTACATTACTTTTTACATGACTTTTTCTCGATTTTATTTCTTACTACACTTTGTAAAATACAAAAATTCAATATAAAAAGGTCATAAAAAAGTTTTCAAACTTTTTCTCATGTTCGTAAATCATTGAGGATACATTTCGTTAAAAAAAATAAAATTTTCTCCTTCCTTCCTGCATAGAACAAGTACTTGTAAACTATGGTAAGTGTCTGGAGAAATCAGAAAAACTCATCAGTATATTCTCTCTCTCTCTCTCTCTCTCTCTGATTCATCAGTATATTCATAGCTATTAAAAAAAAAACAATAATGCTAGATACTTACTTATAAACTATGTGTGTGTTGTGCCCTGGAAATAGGTCCATCAGACGACTGCCTAAGACCTTTATTTTTTAGCTCAATAATTGAGTTTCAAATAATAAAATATGTTAAATATTACGTATGTGAATTATTTATAATAAGTCTAATGTAGCACGGTGGTAAACGCATGCGCGCATTTCATGATTGTGAGTTTGATCCCTGGCCCCTCCAATTTTGTAGGCAACAATTTTGGAACTTTCACGAAAAAAGATTTCAAAACACCACTTGTCAAGCTTGAAATCATGACCTAAGGTTCTAAGGTGGTAGGTACAATAATGCGCCTTGTTTTAGTAATATACTGAAATTGAGAGGCTTCATTTTCAAATGCCGCCACGGTCTTGAAAATTAATTAGTAATATATTGAAAATGAGAGGCTTTATTTTCAAATGCCGCCATGGTCTTGAAAATCTCAAGGCCATGCCTGTGTGTCATTAGCATTATTGAAAATTAAAAAAAAATTACCATGTATTTTCTTGGGTAAAAGAAAAGAAAGTACAGTGGCCTTGTTCGTTTCTCATCTTTACTTTGTTTTAATTTTGTTTTTCAATTATTACCCTATATTTTTCTCCAATCATTACCTTATTTCTCCAATTATTAATTTTATTTCTCTCTCTATCTCTCTTCATTCATTACATCTCTCTCCAATCATTACCCTACTAGTGTTAGCCAGTGCCTACGGCACTACGCATCACGGTTGGAAGGGGATGACAGTTGTGTGATTTATGTGAAAACCATGAGCACTTAACCAGGAAGTGGGAGGATGCACTACAGCCTTTGGATCAAATGAATCTAAGCCGTTCCAACAACTTGACCCTACACTCTTCTGTTTTATAATCATTACCCTATTTCTCTCTCCACCCACTACCAAAACTAAAATACCCAAAGTTACCAAAAGAACAAGGCTAGTATTTTTAACATTTGTCCCTCAATATTCAGAAAGATCTATCTCCACCATGCTATTTTACTGCTTTTCACTGCTTTATGGACAGTTCAGATTTTAAAATAACTAGGTTTATCTACTTTTTTGGTCCCTACAAAATACGCTCGTTTTCGTTTTCATCCTCACAAAATTTTGGGTTTCAATTTTACCCTTGTATTTTATAATCAATTTCAATGTTAACCTTCCGTCAAAACTGCTAGGTGATGTGGACCCCTTTTTACACGTATTCCCCACCCTCTTCATAGCCCCACCAGTAAAAACCCTTCCCCACATTCGTTTCCCCCCAAACCTACTGAATAACAGCCATTATTGACCCTTTAACTACTTCCAACTCCAAGGCTAAAGAAACCAAACAAAACCACTCTGCACTTATCTCCTTTTGCCACCTTTCTGTATATTTTCTGTTTCCTTTGTTTCTCATGATCATGACAACATTTGATCCAAACTCTCTGTCCTCACGAACCTCTCCCCAAGATCTAATCTCCTTCACCTTTGCTCTGTTGCCATCCCTTCTCCCTTTGGAGTGAAACCCCATAAACCCACAAAACCAATTTCAAAATTCAACCCAATTCCCCTGAAAATGGGTTCAATCAACATCAAAACCTCGAAATCGAGAAGACCAAGGCCAATTTAAGATACCGAAGGATCACCGCTCTGTTCCAGTTCGTCTAGTTTTTCGTCATTCGTCCTTCTGTTAATGATTTCAAGATTCTCCCTTCAATTCCCCTGCTCTTGTAAATTCTCCAGTGAGTACTTCTGTCCCCTGTTTAGTCCTCAATTCGTGTTCGTGATTGGAAACGCGATTGTCGTTATCCTTGTAGTGAAATCAGGACGGCTTTGCTCTGGAAATAGAGTAACTACTGATTTCTGTGAAAAGTGTAACGAATCATATTGTTCACGAAATCGAGAGCGAGAATCGGAAGAAAGAGGATAAAACAGCCATTTGGGGATTTAGATGTTAATCAGTGGGTTTGAGGGAAATGAATTTGGGGATATAGGGTTTTTATTGGTGGGCCTATGAAGAGGGTGGGGAAGACGTGGTCCACATCACCCAGCCGTTAGCATCCAAATTTTGACGGAAGGGTCACATTGAAATTGATTACAAAATATAAGGGTAAAATTGAAACAAAAAATTTTGTAAGGACGAAAACGAAACCGAATATATTTTGTAAGGACCAATAGAGTAGATAAGCCAAATAACTACTCCCTCCATCCCAATTTGTTTGTCCCCTTTTTGACTTTTTGAGAGCGTTTGACCTTTAAAAAAATTGTCAATAATTTTCAATTCGTAATGTTTTTAATATGCAATATGGATCTTGTTTGGTAGATTTCAATTAATTTTATAATATAAAATCTTCAAAATCGTTTAAAATATTATAAAATGTAAGATATAAGTATATTTTTGAAAGACACGAATTTCGACAATTGGACAAATAAATTGGGACGGAAGAAGTATTATGGGGAAGAGTTCTTTTTAAAATTTGTACTATTGATTGTCAAGACAAACAGTAAAATTGAGCTATGCAGTGGGGAGCGGTGAACCGTGAAACGGAGCGATGGGTAGGGGTAGCACCGCTGATCAATATTTACACGTGACAGCCCAAGAACCACCAGAACAGGTAAGGGCAAGTACACCAAATGATGTATAATACATTTTTCTCTATTTTACCTAAGGAAAATACAAAAAATCCTATTGCAGCAAACAAGCATATATTTCTCATTGGTGAATAGTAGTTCGGTACTTCTACCGAAGCTGTATAAGTACTGTGCATCATCTTTCCATTAAAAAATTAGTTTTTATTGTTTCTTCTCTCTCCCCCTTCTCTCTCTCATATTATAATAATAGGATAAAGAAAAAAGTTGAAAAAATGTGTATTTTAATAAAGAATAGGTTAAATAAATAGTATTGGTGTAATGTTGAGAGAAATATGAGTAGGTAAAATAAAAAAATACACTGTCCACAAGATATTTTACTTTTTTTTACCTTTTCATTGGTAAACTTGCTCTAATCATTTCCACCAACCTAACCAGTCGACGTCATCGGTCATCCCATTTCACGTTTTCTCACCCGATACAATCGATGAAACCTCTTTATCCGCAACTCACCTCCTCAATACACAATACTGGGCGGTAGAATTCAATTGAGGAGAGAGTAATCACAACAATCCTCGTCCCACTGCGCAATCCTCTCTCTCTCTCTACAGAGCCGGTAAGTTAATCCTCCGTAGTTTATCGCTTTAACCATTGCACCCGCCATATTTCCTGCAAAACCCTTAATTGTTTTTTAAAAACCCATTTGAGATCTAATGTTCTGATTACTGTTCCATAAGTCAACAGCAATCTCTTCCTTCTATTTTACGTGTTTGGATCAGTAATGCCCTTTATTTGATGCTAAGGTTTTCATCTCCATATCTTTTATTTGATTGTTGCATTTATTTCTTGCCGATATAAAAAGAAGAAGAAGAAATTGTTGCATTTAGTTCCTATTGGGTATTGGAAATCTATTGTTTGGTGATTAAGGGTTTCTGGGTTTTCTGTTTCCAGGGTTTTTTGGGACAGTGAGGGCCCACCTAAACTCTGAGTGTATGTAACCACCCACAAGGCCTTCAAATTCACGGTTAGTTGTAGTAGCAACTTTTGAACATTGGGTTACCCTTCGGATTCCGCGAAGAGTTGGGTAGTGTTTTGTGATGGAAAATGGGGTTGGGATTGTTGATGGGTCTCATTTGGGAGAGAAGTTTACGGAGAATAACGAGGTTTGGGAGTTGAGAGATGAAAAATGGGCTGAGGTTGTTGGGTCTGATGAGTCAAAGGACTCAGAAGGAGACGAATTTTTCGAGGAGGCAGTCGGGTCTGAGATAGCTAGAGTTCATTCAGAGGATATTGTTGTCAATGGAGATGATGATGTCGAGAAGGTTGGACGATTGGGGGGTGGTTCTTTGGAGTTTGACGATGATTCAAATGTGGAAAATGAAGTTGAGAAGTTTGATGAAGATATTGTTGTTGACCAAGATGGTGGTGTTGAGAAGGTTGCACAAATGGAGGGTTCTTTAGGGTTTGACTCGAATGTGGGAAATGAAGTTGAGGAATTTGAAGTGTCAGTTGAAGTTCCTATTGCAGTTGGTAATCGCGAGGGGGAGCTACCAATTAGCGTTGAAGATAAGTTGGAAGGTGTGGAAAATGGGGATCCAGTTGATGAGGCAGTGGAGAAGGAAGTCATTGATGAGGAGAGTTTTGTTGAGAAAGTTGTGAGGGATGAATTGAATCAAATGGAGATTGATGCTACTGCTGTGGGAGATGGAGGAGCTTTGAAAAACTTGAATCAGGCGGATGAGAAGTCCGATGTAATGTCTGAGAAGTGTGAAAATGGTAATACAAATATTTTGAACTTGAAAGGAAGTCTGGCTCTTGAAAACTCAGAAAATGGCTGTGCAAACAAGGAGACAAAGCAGGTTGATAAAGAATCACCATCTGGGGATGCCCAAATTGTACTAGGAGGTGAGTCTGATTCTCAGCCGGAGGTTGGTTCCAATGGAGAGGTTTTGGATCAAGCTGGAAAGTGTGAGGAAGTGAAGCCGACTTTGGGTTTATCTGATAGTCCAGACGTTGAATCTTGTTTGGTTAACTTGGACAACGAACGTGATAAGAATGAAAAACCGAAGGACATGGCTACTGTTGTTTTGGAAAATCAGGATGAGAGGTGTCCGGAACTGAAAAATACTTCAGTCACTAAATATTTAGACCAACTTGGAACTAGTATGAAAGCCGAGGATACACTAAATACTTCTTTCGGGGCAACCGATAAAATTTTGGAGGTTGAGAAATTGCCTGCTTCAGAAGATTCTGTGGTGAAGACTGATGAGAAGATTCTGGGCGGTCCAGCTGATTTAGAAGTGAAAGAAGTTGAGGATTCTCAGTTTCTGCATGGGACTAAGGATGCCAAAGCTTCCAATGGTGTGGCCAAGGGGTTTGAAAACAAAGGAGAACAAGATGAGGACACAAAACAAAGTGCTCGAGGGAATAGAGAAGGGGACACCAAACCTGAAGCAAATGGTTCTGCCTCTTCTACAAAACCTGCAAATTCCAAGCCTACACTTGTGCGACCAGCTGGCCTAGGCCACACCGCCCCACTATTGGAACCTGCCCCTCGAGTTGTGCAGCAGTCTAGGATGAATGGAACGTTATCTCAGATGCAAAATCAACTCATTGAGGACCCCACAAAGGGGGAAACTGAGGAAAACGACGAGACACGTGAAAAACTCCAAATGATAAGGGTGAAATTCTTGAGACTTGCTCATAGGCTCGGGCAGACTCCCCACAATGTTGTGGTGGCTCAAGTCTTGTACAGGCTAGGGCTAGCTGAACAGCTGAGAGGGAGAAGTGGGGGCCGTGTTAATTCCTTTAGCTTTGACCGTGCAAGTGCAATGGCAGAGCAGTTAGAGGCAGTTGGGCAGGAACCCCTTGATTTCTCATGCACAATTATGGTTATTGGAAAAACGGGGGTTGGTAAAAGTGCAACCATTAATTCCATATTCGACGAGGTTAAGTTTGGCACCAATGCTTTTCATCTGGGTACAAAGAAAGTTCAGGATGTTGTCGGAACTGTAGAGGGGATCAAGGTACGTGTAATCGACACCCCTGGCCTTCTACCTTCGCCGTCAGACCAACGCCACAATGAAAAGGTCCTGCACTCTGTGAAGCGGTTTATTTCTAAAACGCCCCCGGATATTGTTTTGTATCTAGATAGGCTGGACATGCAGAGTAGAGATTTTGGTGACATGCCTTTATTGCGTACAATCACTGAGATATTTGGGCCATCGATTTGGTTCAATGCAATTGTGGTCCTAACTCATGCGGCATCAGCTCCACCTGAGGGCCCTAATGGCACAACTACAAGTTATGACGTGTTTGTCAACCAAAGGTCTACTTTTGTCCAACAAGCGATTCGGCAGGCGGCTGGGGATATGAGGCTTATGAACCCTGTTTCTTTAGTGGAAAACCATTCGGCTTGTAGAACAAATAGAGCTGGACAAAGAGTACTACCAAATGGTCAGATTTGGAAGGCCCACTTGCTATTGCTTTCCTTCGCGTCAAAAATATTGGCTGAAGCAAACACACTTCTAAAGTTGCAAGATAGTCCTCCAGGAAAGGCATTTCCTACTCAATCAAGAGCACCTCCTTTGCCTTTTCTCCTCTCATCGCTTCTCCAATCAAGACCACAGCTGAAACTTCCGGAAGAGCAGCTTGGTGACGATGATACCTTTGATGATGAGCTGGACGAGATATCAGACTCCGAGGATGAGTCACCATACGATAGGTTACCGTTTAGACAGTTGACGAAGGCTGAGTTGGGAAAGCTCACAAAAGCCCAGAAGAAAGCGTATTTTGAGGAAATTGACAAAAGGGAACAGCTTTTTATGAAGAAACAGTTGAAGGAAGAGAAGAAGCGGCGAAAGATGATGAAGAAATTGGCAGCTGCAGCTAAGGATTTGCCAAGTGACTACAATGAAAACGTAGAAGATGAAAGCAGTGGTGCAGCATCTGTTCCAGTTCCCATGCCTGATTTAGCCTTACCTGCTTCTTTTGATTCCGATAATCCAACTCATCGTTTTCGTCACCTTGATTCTCTCAACCAATGGGTTGTGAGGCCTGTTCTAGATAATCATGGGTGGGACCATGACATTGGTTATGAAGGCGTAAATGTAGAAAAGCTATTTGTGTTTAAACAAGCAATACCTGTGTCTTTCTCTACTCAGGTTACAAAGGATAAGAAGGATGCCAATCTCCAGATGGAAATATCTAGTTCAGTGAAACACAGCAGGGGCAAGGCAACTTCATTAGGTTTTGATATGCAGACTCTTGGAAAGGATATGTCTTATACTTTACGGAGTGAAACAAGGTTTATTAATTATAGGCGAAATAAGGCAACGGCAGGTCTTTCAGTTACTCGTTTGGGTGATGCCTTGACAGCAGGAATGAAAATTGAGGACCAGTTAATCGTTAACAAACGGTTGCATTTGGTTATGTCTGGGGGTGCTATGACGGGTCGCGGTGATGTTGCTTATGCCGGCAGTTTGGAAGCCACTTTGAGAGACAAAAATCATCCTTTCGGTCGTTCGTTGTCAACTTTTGGGCTCTCTGTTATGGATTGGCATGGAGATCTTGCTATTGGAGGAAATTTGCAGTCTCAGATTCCTATTGGACGGTTTACTAACTTGATTGCACGTGCCAGCTTGAATAATCGGAATTCTGGGCAGGTTAGTATTCGGTTGAACAGCTCAGAACAGCTTCAAATAGCTTTGATTGGGCTGCTACCTCTTGTCAGAAAGCTACTAGGTCATCCACAACAATTGGGGTTTGGACAGTGATGGAAATTAAGTCATGTATGCTGCAGCAGCTGTTCGGTGATCGAAATGACTTCCAAATACTGAGTGTAACCATGCTGCATGAACCAGATGCCGCGTGAGATGGGCCTTGACATGCTTGCGCCTTGGTGGGACAGTAGTAGCTTTGGCCATTGTCCTCTTCCCAGGTTCCTCTGCGGGTTTGGAGGTGTCTATGGTTGCGCCCAGGGCAAATATCAACGCCGTCAATCCTCTTCCCGCCCTTGGCTTAGGAAAAAAAAGACAAAGTGTAACTATGCTGTTAATTTATTTTTGCTGTTCTCAGTGCTTTAGTTATAGCGGTTTTAGTTTTCTTGTTCGATATTTGCATTTCGGTGTGATCTTTTTCCTCTCAAGCTTAAATTATCGACAAAGGGATGTTTTCTCCCGTCATTATTTGATTATGGGTGTGGAATAATTTCTTCTTTTTGGTATTTTGGCAGTTCTAGTTTCTATGAAAGCCTCTTGATTCAAAATAACTGTAGTCTCCTCTAGTTATCGTTAATGTTGGCTGCACATTATATATACGGCCGGCCTTTAGAACATCAAGTTGCTCATTTCTATCTAATGTATTCATACACCAAATCCATATTGGTCTGCTAGTAATGGAAGTGGGATTTTCATTTGCAGCGATCGAGAGCTGTGTTCTTTAACTACTAGTAATATTGATACCGGGTAGTGGCGCCTATCGAATTGACTGTATTCCTTGCGGCCATCATTTTCGGCTGCGATTCCATTGAAATTTGATATCTGCATATTCTCTCTTAATAACTGGGGGTTTGTCTTGGTTAAGTCGGCTCTCTCTGTTGGAAGAACACACCATCATTATTTTCCCATGCTGTTATTTACCTGATTGCGATGACAAAGGACTTTTGCCTCAACTGTGCTCTCCAACCTCATCTAATTCCATATTCTTTGTTGAAGATACCAGCCGGGCAATCACAAGTGCATACTATCGGGAGCCGTAGGCGCATTGCTTGGTTATGACGTCACTAGACACGTCACATTTGAGAACTTAGAGAGATGGTTAAACGCACGATAGTTTGTGTGTGCAAATGTTTGTAGTTGTAGCACAACTGGCAGGGTCACACGGATGCAATTGCAACAAGGTGGACTTGCGCCATCTGTGGGCCGTCTCCACTGAGGATGCCAAGGCATTTGCTGAAAGGGAGAGCACATTTTTCATGGAGACCTCTGCTCCGGAGTACATGAACGAGGGCTCCGTTCGATTATTTATTATGGGTCCTTTTTAGATCCATTTTTGATCGAAACACTTTTAAAGTTCATCGAGAACATCAATCACGCAAAAAATTATGTTCGTCGGATATCGATGATGAGTATCTTTTTCGAACAATGTTTATATTGAGAAAATGGGTTCCAATTCAGTTTTCCTGTTTTATTCATTTCAATATAAAGTGTTCTAAAAACATATTAATCGATATCCGACGAAAGAAAGTACATGAATGTTGGACTTTTCTGTATTTTTTGGATGTTCGGTTAGCCAAAAAGTTGTGAAACCAACATCTCTAACTTTCTCACTAGGATTAGTTTCCCCTCAAAACTCATCCGGCAAAAAAACAACACTTGCCGGAATCTTATTTTTCTTCCAGTTTCCTAAAAATTAAACTATTGCTGTTTAACTTTTTCACAAATTTCTTTTGTCAAATGAACACATATAGGAAAATACTTTTCCTTTCCTTTACTTCACTTCACTAAATTTGTTTTTAAAAAACAATTTCTCTACACCAATTTCTTCACAAGTGAACGAAGTCTTAAGGAAATCATATCCTTTCACATCATTTTTCTTTTCTAGTTTGATTGTTGCGGATTTCCATATCCTTCCACATCCTTTTTAATTTCATTGTTGCAGGCCGGCACACAGTATTTAATAGCTCACCAATCCAATTCCTCCCCTACTCTATATTTCTTGTAGTGTGAGGGATATGTTTTTTTTTTTTTTCCCGGCAAAAATAACATTTTATTAGGGAAAATGGGGATTCTAAGGTTGGAAAGTGCAGCCTTACGGGACAAAGCCCATTACATCCGAGGCCTTAAAAAGCCCAGATAAAACAATAAAGCTCACAAACACCTGATGGCCTAAAATGCCCAGATACAATCAATGAACAGCTCATAAACAAAAACCTAGCCCACAAAAGTGGGCTAAGCCCAACCCAAGAAAACCCAAAACCTAGCTACTCATGTGATATTATAAGCTCCACCTTCCGACCCCCGCCAACCACCAACTCAGACAGCCAAACAAACCCTAACCGCTGGATCGGCACCTCCAAAAACCACCAAGCCACCTTCGGCCACACCCCATGGAGACAAAATCGACAGCCAAAACAACCC